>JALPQD010000336.1:960000-1075386 GCA_023101885.1 Typhlomys cinereus
GTGACCTAGGGAGACAGGACTTGGGCAGACAGTGACCTGAGGAGACAGCAACCTGAAGTGACAGTGACATGAGATGACAGTGTCCTGAGGCGACAGTGACATGAGGTGACAGTGACCTGGGGAGACAGTGACGTGAGGAGACAATGACTTGAGGTGACCATGACCTGGGGAGACAGTGACCTGAGGTGACACTGACCTGAGGAGACAGTGACCTGGGAAGACAGTGATCTGAGGAGACAGCAACCTGAGGTGACAGTGACATGAGGTGATAGTGACCTAAGGCAATAGTGACCTGAGGTGACAGTGACCTGGGGAGACAGTGACCTGGGAGACAGTGACTTGAGTGACCTGGGAGACAGTGACTTGAAGTGACAGTGACCTGAGATGACAGTGACCTGGGGAGACAGTGACCTGAAGTGATGTGACCTGAGATGACAGTGACCTGGGGAGACAGCGACCTGAGGAGACAGTGACCTGGGGAGACAGTGACCTGGGGAGACAGTGACCTGAAGTGACAGTGACCTGGGGAGACAGTGACCTGGGGAGACAGTGACCTGAGGATACAGTGACCTGGGAAGACAGTGACCTGGGGAGACAGTGACCTGAGGTGACAGTGACCTGAGGTGACAGTGACCTGGGGAGACAGTGACCTGAAGAGACAGTGACCTGAGGAGACAATGACTTGAGGTGACAGTGACCTGGGGAGACAGTGATGTGAGGAGACAGTGATGTGAGGAGACAGTGATGTGAGGAGACAGTGACCTGAGGTGACAGTGATGTGAGGAGACAGTGACCTGGGGAGACAGTGACCTGAGGAGACAGTGACCTGGGGAGACAGTGATGTGAGGAGACACCCAGAGACTGAGGCGTGGGGAACAGGAGGCGCTTGGTGGGCTCCAGTTCTGGGTCAGCTCCAGCCACGCTGCATTAGGCTTCTTACCTCCCTGGAGGTCCAGCTCAGGATAAAGCTGTCCTCAGCCACTCAGTGCCACCTCCACAGACAGGAGCCAGCGAAGAGGTTGGGCAGCTGCACTCAGAGACCCGAGTCAGCCACCAGCCTCGGCATGAGCGACCCGGGCCATGTCCTGTCCCTGCCCTGCCATCTGCCATGTGCTCCCTGGCAGCCGCCTGTTGTTCTGCCCCACATTGTGTGGCTGCAGCAGACAAGGAGGCCCTTTGTGACACTGGATGAGTGGGTGCTAGGGGGCAGGGAGAACCCAGAGGACCAGGAAGGGCCTTCCTAGCCCACCTCACATCCATCATCAATCCCTTAGGGCAAGGAGTCAGGCAGGTGAGCCATCGCTGGCAGGAGCCATGCAGAGTGGGTTGAGGTGAGACCTCAGTTTAGCACCTGTGGTAAGAGCTTAGGGTGCTTCTTCCTGTCAGGGCTGGGAAGGAGCAGGGGCCGCCACGCATGCAAGTCTAGTAGTGGACGAGAAGAGCCCGGCTCAGCAGCGATTACGCTCTCCATCCGTGACGTCCTCCCAAGCCTCCCGTGTTAGAGGCCTGGTTACTCTCCATGGGCTTTTCAAGGAGTGAATGGATCATGAGGATTCTGACTTCATCAATTGTGGGGTCATAATTATTTTGTGTATATATGTGTATGTTCATGTACATACTGTGTATATGCTCATTTACGCATGTGTCTGAGTGTGCACATATATGTGTATATTCATTCGCACGCATGTATGTGTGTTCACTTGTGTATGTGTGTGAGCGTGCACATGTATGTGTATATTCCTATGCACACATGTACGTTCACTTATTATGTGTGTGTGCATGTACACATACGCATGCGTGGAGGCCAGAGGACGCCATTGGCTGTCATCCCTCAGCCACTGTCCACTTTGCCTATTGAGACTGAAACTGTGCATGGTGGCTAGGTCAGCCGGCCTATGCCCTAGGGCAGCGTCCCTGCCTCCCTGGGCTTGGATTTCACGCATGCACCACCATGTCTGGCTTTATCGTGGGGGCTCTGGGGATCAAGCCCTCATACTTGCACAGCGGGCACATTACCAACTGCTCCCCCATCTCCAGCCCTGATGGGGTTCATCATTTGATGGTAGTATTGGATGGGGGCGGAAACTAGAAAATAGGGCCAATAGTGGGTCACTCGTGGTGTGGCTTTGAAAGGTGTCTTTTGCCCTCAGCCCCTCTCACTGCTTCCCAGCCTCGGCGAGCATCCTCCTGTTACATGCTCAGCGGCCATTATCATGCTTTGCCCTTAACTTTTAACGTCAACCCAAAGCTCGAGGCAGGTGGGGAACTAAAGCCCCCAGACTGTCAGTTATCAATCTTTCTGCCCTTGAGCTGTTTGCCCAGCATCTTCTCAAGGTGACGAATAGCCAAGGAGCATGAGGCCCCCTCATGGGGCTGCGGGCCAAGGGTCCCACAGTGCGCAGCTCAGTCCTTCCCCGGGGCGTTTCCTCTTGTTCCTGTCATAACGTCACTCTTCCCTCCCAGGGGCCACAGACCCTTGTGAAGGAGGATCAAGAGATGAGGTGCCAGGAACTCAGCTCCAGGCTTCCAGTCTCATGGTCCCTATGAGGGTCCTCCAGGGTAGAAAGTCCCTCCAGGGACCGTATCTTCCTAGGTATCTTCGCCGGGCCGGTCCTCCTGAAGGTCTGTGGCCCACGCTGTCTTGGCGTGGGCCTATTAACTAGATGCGGCCTGGCTGTCTCAGCGGACTGGGGTGCAGACTCTGTCTCTGAATCTCAGGCTAAGGGGAAAAGCGGGGGCCTGAAGGTGATTGTCATTTTAGAACCCCGAGTGAGGACTATAAGCTGTCCCCGGGGAGGCCGGCCCCTGCTCCCCCACAATCACCGAGGCAATGAGAGCCTTACACTGGGAAGTCTCTCCCCCGACAGAACTCCCCTCGGATTGCTTGGCGCACCGCATGTGCCAGCTCTGTGTGATCTGTCTCCTAGGCCGAGCCCTGTAATTAGGAAGGCTTTCTCCTCCGTGCCAGCCTCAGACTCCTGCGGAGAACTTCCGCGGGGCAAGCCCGCTGCCTCCCGGCTCCTCTGCTGCCTCCCTGCTCCGGGCGACTGGGCGTCTGCGGGAACAGCGCCCAGCGCTGGCTTCCTGCAGGGAGGCATGGAATCCCAAAACACAAATAGGAATATGGCCCTGGAGGAAGGGGCATATACCCTGGGGATCCTCATGGGGCGGGTGGCGAGAGCCTGTGGCTAGGCATATTTTCCTGGAGTCAACCCCAACAAGGTTCTTCCCCTCCTCCAGGGGAGCTGGTGTGTTCCCTGCTTTAGGGATTTGGGACAATTATGTACAGCGGTTTGTGGGTTTTCTTTGGTAATTGCTAGTTGCCGGCCCGTGGCTGCAGCCAGAGGCAGGAATGGTACCTGGGTCCCCGCACTGGCGGGTGAGGGGTGCCTGGCCTGGGCCCAAGCACAGAGTTGCTTCTGCAGGGCAGGACTTTGGCCTGGGTTCTTCCAGCCCCACTCCAACTGGACGACTTCAATGAGCCCCTTCCACCTCTGGGCTTGTGTGTCCCCCGGTGGTGTGCAGCCAGCAGGCCTCTGACTTGCAGCTGGATGTGGGCTTAGGGATGTGTCCTGTGGTGTGGTTATCTCAGCAAAGCATCCATGGCTGGACGGCTGCATGCTGACGCCTCACCTTTCCATTGCATGATGGTGACTCGGTTGCTATGAGCACAAGATGCTCCAACTGACACCCTTCTGGAACACCTACCGAGCAGGAGAACACAGGGCTCCTGTGAGCCCTCACGGGGCCAGCCTGCCACAGCAGTGCACAGCCTCCTGGAGGACGAGTCTAGAACGTGCTGGCTCTGTCGGGCTGGAACGGACATGAAGTATCTATGACCCCGTGCGGGGAGAAGTCCCCACCAAGATGACTCTGCTGGCCCCTCCGGCTTCAGGGCGCCTGACCTGTGCACCCAGCGGAACTGCTGAGTAACAGATGCAACTTCCAAAGACGAAACCGGAAGACCACCTCTGCTTGCTCGTGGCTCACTCCAGCAACCGCCATGTTGGAAGGTTGGCAGACAAATGCCAGTGTGGCAAGAAAGTTCTGTTCTGGAGACTTCTAGGACCTATTGGAGTTCACTGGAGGCACCAAGGTCCATGTGTCTCGGTTTGAATGCCAGTTGTCCCATGTGCTTGCATCCTTAGCTGGTGTTAATACTTAGAAAGGTCATGGCACCCGTCTGGCGATTCTTAAAGAAGTTAAAGATTAAGATGCCATATGACCCTGTGATTCCACTTTTGTGAATAACCCCCATACAGCAAATGTTCACCTCGATGGAACAATCACGACCATGTTCATAGCAGCACTGTTTACAGTAGCAAAGTCATGGAACGAAGCCAAATGCCCAACAGTTGACGAGTGGATAAGGAAAATGTGGTACATCTATACAATGGAATACTACTCAGCCATCAAAAATGATGAGTTAATGAAATTTGCCAGGAAATGGATGGAATTAGAAACAATTATATTGAGTGAAGTATCACAGACACAGAAAATTAAGCACCATATGTACTCCCTAATAGGTGGATCCTAGTACCAAACCCACTTAGAGACACACTCAAAGATAAATCTCTGTAATACCTACAGTAATTGCAAAGATTATAAACAGGAGAGAAGGGGAAGGAGGGCCCCGCCAGAAACAAGGAGAAAGGGGATCATGCTACAGCAGAGATAATAGGCCACCATCAAGGACTGCAAGTAAGTAATGAGACATCTGATTAAGTTCACAGACTTTCCTTCCTGGTCACTTGCAACTGATGTGGTATGATCATACCAGAAAGGGAGGGCATAGTCTGGCAGATAGAAGGTAACCATTTTGCAATGAGAGACTGACCCACCCCTCACCGCAGTCTCCTACTTTTATTCTGTCTACCTTTGAATCTATCCTTATAATAAGACTCTATTTTAACAGCTTTTTATCTCTGGCCAGGGGGTAACATCCAATACCCATCAGGATGGAGCCAAGGGCATTGCAGGAGCAGCGAAACTAAAAAAAAAATCAGCAAACCATACTTCAGAACATCAGAGACTATATCAACCACCTGGAATCAGGCCTGCCTAATCTCTCTCCATCCTGAAGTTTCAGTGAAATTTGCGGAAGAGGGGGCGGTAAGATTGTAAGAGCACAAGGATGGGAGGAGTCAAGATATACAAGATAGGCCACACAAGGTAGGGCTGAAACAATTGTAATAGGACTCTGCATGATCTGCGCAATGACCAACTTTGACCCCTCAAAGTCTAGCATGGACTAAAGGCACTAGGATCCTTAGAAACAAGGGATTAGCAGTCACAATAGTGTTCCTTTACTTAAGGGGAACACAAGAAAGAGTTCTAGGAAATGTCACTGAGTCCTTACACCTCATCAGAGAGGAGGACCTAGAAGAAAGTTTGATATACACATTAAAGGATGCTTCAGAGATGGTGGAAGGGGGCACTTGGAGAAAGGGAAGGAGAGGGGAAAGGAAGGGGAAAAGGGGGGAGGGAGCAGGGAGGTCCAGGGAGGGGTGGAGGGAGGGAGGGGACAGGGGTACCTATTACGTTTGTATGAGCAGAAAAATAAATAAATTAAAAAAATAAAATAATAATAATAATCTTACTCATTTAAAAAAAAAAAGAAAGGTCGTGGCACCTTTGAGACGCGGGCTTGCTGGAGGAAGGCAGGTCACAAGCGGCGGTGGGCTTTGAGCTTTAGTGGCTGTCCGTTTCCTCTCAGTTTGCTCTTTCTCTTTCTCTGTCTCCTGATGGCTGCAGCGACTTAAATCAGCCGTCTGCTTCTACCTCCAGCCATGTACTCTGCTATGTGATTCTTGCCATAGTAGACTATCCCCCTCTGGAGCCATAAATCAAGTAATTCCCCTTTCTCCCTTAAGTTGTCTGTGTATTAGTGTTATCTCACCACAATGGAAGAAAATTAGCCACAAGACAACAACAGCTAACACAGCCGGTGCAGGCAAGAACAGAAGGTCTCTGCCCAGCCACCTTATCCTGGCTGCGTCATGCAGACCTCTGCTGCATGCATGCATCCAACCCTTGACACACGGGGTTTGGGAGACCGGGACCTGGGGCATACCTCAGGGGAGACGAGCACATCTGGGACGTTTGGAAGCCTGTGCTTGACCCGCCATCAGCCTGCGTTTGGCCTGTGTCCCGTTACCAGCAGGTGGTCCTGGGGGTTTTGTAGGATTGCTGCCACCATGGAGAACCTTCTAGAGACTTTCTCAAGACCTCACTTCATCCCACCATGGAGTGACTGCCTCTGAGCCTCTCTTTGCAATAGTCACTCAAAATGTAAGCTCCATAGTGCCAAGCTTCCCCTCCATGGGACACCCCAATAGGGCCTGGGGTCACAGGCCTGCAATCCTAGCTACTCGGGAGACTGAGGCAGGAGGATCAAGGTCAGCCCCGGTGACTTAGTGAGACCCTGTCTCAAAGTAAAAAGTTTAAAAGAACTTAGAGACAGAGCTGAAACGGTAGCGCCCTTGCCTAGCAAGTCTGAGCCCAGGCCTCCCCCGCTGGTGCCACAGGAGATAGGAAGAGAGACACGAGTCCCGTCTGCTTCCACCTCAGCAAGTGAGCAGCCTCCAGGACCACTACCCCGACACCTCCTACCATTCCTGGCCCCGCTGCGCCTCCCCACCCCAGTCCCCTGCGTGTTACAGCCCTGCGCTCTGAAGAACCTCATAGATCCATGAACCGCGTGGTCTTTTCCCGCACGACTCCTGGGAGTGGTGTCCCACTTAGAAGTTCCCCCAGCCCCACTTAGCGAGCAGACCACGCTTCACTCTCTCTGTGCCCCGTGTACAAACCTCCCACCTAGAATGTGCTTTTATGCAGGGGTGTGAGGTGGGACTCTAACCACAGCCTGCTCTTTGGAAACTACAGCTTCTGTAGGTCCCAGTGAGCTCCCCTCCCCCGCATGTGAGACCAGGACCACCACCTCTGATCTCTTCCAGCAGCTCCAGTCAAGCTCTAGAAATGGATGTAATCGGCCTGGTTATGCGTGACTCTGAAACAACTGGTGAAGTCACTGAAGAGAATCGAGTGCCAGATGTCGGGAGATCACATAACCCAGGGCGGGTCTTTATGGCCAGCATCGCCGAGGAGTCCGACTACGGTCCTCCACTACTCACCAGGCAAACACGTGCTGGATGCTTTTGGCCATCGGACTGGCCTGGGCTGGGGAACGGCCACAAGTGGAGCTCAGCGGCAAGGGCTCACATCTGCCACTTCCAGGAGGGGCCAGTGTCAGGGATGGAATGGCGGCCTGGCACATGTGGCCGCTCAGGGATGGCTTTCTGACGGAGGTGGCATTTCTATCTGGGTCTGAGGCACTGTGGCACATGTAAGGAACCAAAGCAGAGAGGCTGGAAGACAGCAAAGGTGCTGGGGGCCCCTGGGGCAGGAACGGGGTCCTCTGGGCATTGCCAATGGGGCTGAAGCAGGGAGGCAGGGAGAGGAGGACAGCAGGGGTCATTCACGAAATAGAAAACTCAGAGGACACCAGGATCCCTCCAGGAAGCTCAGCGTGGCAGATGCCCATGCGGAGTCCACATGGGACCCAGGCTGGGTCAGAAGCAAAGGTTCTGCCTGCCACGTTCAGTGGACCTGTGGAGCTCCCACCGACTCCCCCCCAGCATCCGGGCAAGTCAGACTCTGTACCCAGCAGAGGATTCTGAGGCGGGGGTGAGGGGTGCACCACACCAGGAGGCTGTCGGACGCCCAGGGACACTCAGATACTCCTCAGTATCCGGTAGAAACATAGATGCCCATGACGTAGTCACAAGTCACACGGGGGGAGGGGAGGCTCGCAGGCTGGAGAATCACGTGGACAGATGTAGCAGAAACACCCTACCCGCCTCAGCAGTGGGGGTCAGGGGTGTGGGGGGGTTCGGACAGGCCGTGCTGCGAGAGGGAAGGCCGGCCCGGCCCAGCCCTCCCAGGACGGTGGGTGCTGGCGAGGTCCAAGGTCCAGATGCCCACCCTCTTGGACAGGACTCCGGCCGCTTTACTGTTGGTTTACCGCTTTACAGGAGGGTTGGGGGTGTTTGTGTCCAACTGGCATGGGCCGCCCTTGCAAGGAGCCGTGGAGCCTGTTGGGAGACTGGTAATTGGGCTCTGGCTGCAATCTGGGCCCCTGTGGAGGGGGTTGCGGGGGGGGGGCGCCGCTGGGGAGGTGGCTCGCTAGGCATTAGCCTGGCTCCGCTCCCATGCTGTGGAATTCCTACTCTGATCTGGCTCCAGATTGGCCCGGGAAGAAGACGGGGAAGAACTGATTCGGGCCATATTCTAGCAGCACATCCCTGGTGACAGACGCCAGGCGACTGCCCGGGGAGCCGGGGCCCAGCCCCACTCCTCCCCCTGGGACCCACTGGCTCCAAAACCCACCCCTACCCTGTGTGTCCCGAGCCAGCCTGCCAGTACCTGGGAAGGGAGCCAGGGTGGTCAGCAGGGCTGCCCCGGGGGTCACACACACTGGCCAGAGGCAGGACCTCAGGGTTTCCTGGGATGATATTTGTTGTGAGGGAATGGGGGAGGGGGGGCTTAATGCAACCTGCCAGCCACTTATCAGACCCAGGCCAAGCTTTAGGTACCCCAGTTCTGAGCACTTGCCCTGGGGCCAGGTGTTCATGTGGGGCAGTGCCAGAGACCCAGGGTGCAGTTGGAAGCCTCGACCCTGAGTCTGGGAAGCAGAGGCAGGCATGGGGGAACCAAGCTCAGGGCATCTTTCTTGGAGCTGAAACAGGAGAGGACTTGAGGGGAGCTGATGGGCTCCCTGGAGGAGGTGGCGAGAAGCTGTTGCAGGGCCACATACCCTGCTAAGCAGGGTAACCTTGCCACACAGGGGAACCCGACTCCCCTGATTAAATGAGACAAATCTTCCTCCCCCCTGGAATCCTCCCGCTTTTATCATCCATCCCCCTTCCAGAGCCACTGATCCCAGGGTGGTCTCCTTGAGGCTCAGTCCCAGGGGTGCTGATCCAGTGAACACCCAATGTTAACACCCAGTGGGCTTGATCCCCGAAGCCATGAGGTCTCGTGGGCAGCAAGTGAGGGGACCTCAGAAGGGATAGTCGGGGTCCCCATTTCCTTGGCTGCTGAATGAGCCACTTGGGCTCTGCTCAGCCCTCTGAGGACGTGAGGGGCGGTCCTGGGGCCAGAGGACATTGGCTACCTCCAGTGGGGCTCTGAGCACCCAGGGAGTGCCTTCCCACCTGAAGTCCCGCAGCCGAGCCACTGGTTCTGACTGTCTGTGTGACATCCTGGGTGTTCGTGGCCCGTTGTCGCGGCTCCGTACCTAGGAGACAATCAGATAAGCCACAAAGAACCAAGTGGCTGAGGGATTCTCCTTCCTGCTAGGGACATGACCAGGGAGACCTGACCCACACCAGCGCCCACGAGGTGCTGCTGTGAAACCCGGTGCAGACTCTGTGGCCCAGGCCTGACTATCTACTGACTCACCCACGCTCACGGGAGGAGACTTGGCCTCACGCTGCGTGGAGAGCCGGAAGGAGTGCCAACCTCTGCCTGTGCCACGTGGCTGTCAGGTCCTTGGGCTACTTGGTCCATGGGGGACAGGGTGGGAGACCAGCCGCCAAGGGGGCCGCCTGTTCCCTGTCCCTGAAGACAGGCAGCGATGGTGCGCCTACGGAAGAGGGCATCAAAGAGGGCATCTCAGAGAGTGCAGGCTGGTAGCGAATGGGAGGGCAGGCGGTGGGCGGCGGGATGCCTTGCTCCGTCCCGTGGAGACTTGCCTCTAAAAATGTCCAGTCATCTCCCCACCACTCACAGGGACACTCTCAACTCTCCCCGGCTCCACCTGGGGGCATCCACCGTGGGGGGGTTACCCCAGCTCTCAGGGTGCTGGCTCACCTGGTCACCTCCTCCAGGGAGCCCCCTGCACTCTTCCAACAAGAGAGCCTCTCCCCCTCCACTCCCACTACCCTGGCAACTGCATCCCGGGAGCAGCCAGAACTTGGCCCAGGGCCTCCTCACACATGCTGGCCCAGCTCGGTCCAGCCATGGCGGGACGGGCGCCTTCGTGCAGCAGGCCAGCTGTGCCCTGGCCCCGCCTAGCTCACCCGCACCCCCTCACCCGGCTGGCGGGCCGGACCTCGCCGTGCCCTCCTCCGCTTGCGCGGCTGGTGGCAGGGCCTCCCCGTGTGGGACCCAGCAGCCACCTGCTGCCCACAGCCGCAGCCACACAATGAGGCCCTTGTGAGCTGTGGGCAGCGGGCAGTGCCTCTCAGCCCACCCCAGGCTAACAGCCCCGTTGTGTGGGGCGCCTGTCCTAGCAAGGCGGCGTGGAGCCAGCAGCCTGGCCACACCCGCCCTGGGCCGCAGCCGTCTCGGCTCACCCTGGGGCTCTACTGGACTCCCGCCCCCTGGGGGGAGGTGGTCTGTTTCCAGAGAGTGGGGTCTGTGCTGCTCCCTGTCTCCAGCAGATGAAGCCGAGAGCCAACCCACCCCCCCTTAGCTTCCCTTGGTCCCACACCTTCACCTCCTCAGGTTCTAAAGCTACCCACTCAACACCCTGTTCCTGGGGACACAGCCAGCCAGAGAAGAGTCCCTGAGAAGCCTGAAAGACGCCTCATCAGACACGGGAGGGCTGGAAAGGGTCCTTACATGCGACCGCTGGGAGGCTTTGGGAGCTCCAGCCCTGGATGTAGGGTTTGGGCATCCCATGCATGAGTCAGAGGTGTTTCTGGAAAATATCCAAGAAAGACTAGGTGTGCCACTGGGCGATGCCAGGGGCTTGTCAGGTGGCAGCCATTGGCTGGGTGCTACCTCCCAGCACAGGCCCTTAGGGTCTCAAACCCCATGCATCCTGGGGGACGGGGACCCATGCATCCTGGGGGACAGGAGCCACTCATCCTCAGCCGTGTGGACTCTGCCGGTGAGTGAGAATGTTACTGACATGTGCCCTTCTCCCCCACCAAGGCGTGGGGATTGTGGCCACCACAGGGTCAAACGGAGCTGTCCCTGAACCGGACAAAGGAGCAACAGGAGTGTGCCTGAAGGAGGCCAAATCACAGGGGGATTAAGCCCAGAGAATCTGAGCTGGGCATAGGGACAGGCAGGAAAGCCGAGTCTGGATACAGCCATGCCTGAAGCCATTAGCCTATTCATCAACGGGAAACGTGCTTGTCACTGAGCTCTGGGTGGCTGGTGTCTCTGTTTGTCTCGCAGGCCTTCAGGACTGGAACAGGACCCAGAAGGAGGTTGGAATTGGTCAAGGCAGCTCAGTTACCCACACCCCTCTCTTCTAGGGAAGCCCCGACTGGTGCCTGTGTCGGTCATGGGTATATCTGGGGGCACGCTCACCTTGACCCACCGGGCAGCAGCTGCAGCAGACTCCCCACCCCACTGTGGAGTCACCCAAGCAGCTCCTCATCCACGAGGCCAGCAGGCAGAGTGGAGGTTGGTGGGATTTTGGGAAGAGCCTGATTCCAAGGGCCCATGGGGACCTGTGAGCAGGACTTGGTGGGCATCAACCTCAGATGTCATGCGGCCTCTAACTGAAGTCCACATGGGGGTGTCCACACCTTTTGTTCTACCCTGACCACCACCAAAGCTATGCATGCCTGTCCACACTCTCCCTTGCTCAAACCCTGGGTGACGGGGACTCCAGCGTTTACTCAGCTATTTTCTGGAAAGAGAAGCCTGGGGCCTACTATAAAGACCTTCCCAGTTCTTAGTGGAGAATATTCTAGTCTCATGGCAGAGGAGGGGGCTCCTTGGTCACAGCCTCGGGTCATAGCCCACCTCAAAGGATCAGGCTGCCTGAGGTCCACTGGGATCTCAGGTTCCCCCCTGGAGATGGTAGGAGTCCATGGTGTTCAGTGGGTGGTGCAGAAGGTACCCTATGCCAGCAAGTCCCAAGGGTCTCTTGGGGCTGGGGCAGGTGCTTGGCTTCTTGGTCTCCTCTGAAGAAAGGCAGACATCACAGTTAGATGCAGGCCTCACAGTTAGATGCAGGCGTCATAGTTAGATGCAAGCCTCACAGTTAGATGCAGGCATCACAGTTGATGCAGGCATCACAGTTAGATGCAGGCATCACAGTTGATGCAGGCATCACAGTTAGATGCAGGAGTCACAGTTAGATGCAGGCATCAGTTAGATGCAGGTGTCAGTTAGATGCAGGCCTCACAGTTAGATGTAAGTGTCAGTTAGATTCAGGTGTCATAGTTAGATGCAGGCCTCACAGTTAGATGCAGGCATCACAGTTAGATGCAGGCCTCACAGTTAGATGCAGGCATCACAGTTAGATGCAGGCATCACAGTTAGATGCAGGCATCACAGTTAGATGCAGGTGTCACAGTTAGATGCAGACATCACAGTTAGATGCAGGCGTCACAGTTAGATGCAGGTGTCATAGTTAGATGCAGGTATCAGTTAGATGCAGGTGTCATAGATGCAGGTGTCAATTAGATGCAGGTGTCATAGTTAGATGCAGGCCTCACAGTTAGCTGCAGGCCTCACAGTTAGATGCAGGCGTCATAGTTAGATGCAGGTGTCAGTTAGATGCAGGCGTCAACTTGGCCATGAAGGCTTGAGTTCCGGGCACAGCAGTGAAGAAACAGTAGTTGACTTGAGCCTTGACCAAGCCTGCAGGCTGGTCTGATAGCTGGGGAGGCCCCGCCCATGCTGGGTGCGACTAGGCCTGGGCAGATGGAGGGAGCTGGTTAAGGAGGCTGGCATCCTTTGGTATGCTCGGCCAGACGTGCCGTCCTGGCAAGCGAGGATTGCCCCTCTCGCCTGTGGGGGTCGGATCTGGCATAGCCGGTTCCCTTGGCTCCTAGTACTGCTAAGAGCTCCTACTAAGCTGGACAAGAGGCTGCGACCGAGAATCATGTCAGAACAAAACCTTGTTTTCCCTTGAACAATTTGTTCATGAATTTATTGTTGGCACTTGGAGAAACTCCAACAGCAAGGATGAGAGGTCAGGGTGTGGAGAGCAGGAGACCCCCCCGGGGCACAGAATGCACCAGGTGCCCTCTGGGCATCCCCCGCACCCGCAGGAAGGGCACAGCGTCACACTAGGGATGGCTGTGTCCAGGGCAGCAGCATCTGGTGCGGCTCACCCGTTAGAGTCCCGGCTAGCCCCAGGGGCCAGTGCAGGGCCATAGGGCCCTTGTGGATTAGACTTTGCTCTGGAAGGGTCCTGCGGGCTTTGCGCGGAGGGCCCTGGTTGGCTCTCAGCATCTGGCCAGAGCCTTCATTAAGCCCCCACCAGACTTTCCGAGGCAGAGCCATGGAGAGTCACTAGAGCGAGAGGTGAGTAGAGATGGTGGGTGATTGGCTGGGAGGAAAGTCTTGAAGGCAAAACCACTTCTATCAGGGGAAACATGACCTGTGTTCAGCCCAACATAGACGAATAGGGGTCTGGAAGGGAAAAAAGCCCCAAGGACCAACAGCCCCAGGAGCCGCCGAATCTGCAGCTGAGCCGCTAAACTCCTGCCCCAGGGAAGCGATAAAATAAACATCCACCCAGCGTCTCTGAGGCTCCTGCGATGGGAAATCCAGACCTCGGAAGCCGAAATAACATCGGGGGAAGACCAGGAGGAAGCAACCCAGCCGGATGGCCGCCTGCCTGCAGGCCTGGCCCCTCGATGCCCTGCAGCTCATTGAGGCGTCTGACCCCAGAGGGAGGGAGGGGGAAGGAGGGAAAGAGAGGGAGGGAGGGGAAGGAAGAGAGAGGGGGGGGGAGGGGGAGGGAGGGGCAAGGAGGGAGGAAGGAGGTGAGGGGGAGGGAGGGAGGGAGACAGAGGGGGAAGCAAGGAAAGAGAGGGAGGGAGGGGTAGGGAGGGAGGATACTGACAGGCCTGGAGCTGCCCGGGGCTGGGGGGTGATATTACGAGGCCATGGGGTGAGCTGGCCACAGAGCCTGGGAACCTAGTCTACCTGGTTGTTCATGCCTAGGTCAGGCTTCCATCATGTGGATGCAGATGGGGCCAGGCTGAGAGAGCCGTGGCGGCGGCAGCGGGTGCTGCTGCTGCTCCTCCTCCTCCCCTTCCTCCTCCCCTCCTCCTCCTCCTCCTCCCCTCTTTCCCTCCTCCCCTCCTCCTCCTCCTCCTCCCCTCCTCCTCCTCCTTCCCTCCTCCCCTCCTCCCCTCCTCCTCCCCTCCCCTCCTCCTCCCTCCTCCCCTCCTCCTCCTCCTCCCTCCTCCCTCCTTCCCTCCTCCCCTCCTCCTCCTCCTCCCCCCTCCCTCCTCCTCCCCTCTCCCCTCCTCCCCTCCTCCCCTCCTCCGTCTCCCCTCTCCTCCCCTCCTCCTCCTCCCCCTCCTCCCCTCCTCCTCCTCCTCCCTCCTCCTCCCTCCTCCTCCCCCTCCCCTCCTTCCCTCCTCCTCCTCCTCCTCCCCTCCCCCCTCCTCCCTCCTCCCCTCCTCCCCTCCTCCCCCTCCCTCCTCCCCTCCTCCTCCCCCTCCCCTCCTCCCCTCCTCCTCCTCCTCCCCTCCTCCTTCCTCCTCCTCCTCCTCCTCCCCCTCCCCTCCTTCCCTCTCCTCCTCCTCCTCCCCCCTCCTCCTCCCCTCCTCCCCTCCTCCCCTCCTCCTTCCCCTCCTCCCCTCCTCCCTCCCCTCCTCCCCTCCTCCCCTCCTCCTCCTTCTCCTCCTGTTCTCCTCCTCCTTCCCTCCTCCTCTTCCTCCTCCTCCCCTCCTCCTCCTCCTCCTCCTCCTCCCCTCCTCCTCCTCCTCTCCTCCTCCTCCTCCTCTTTCTTTTTCCTCCTCCTTGTCCTTCTTTTCCATTTCCTCCTTTCCCCTTTAATTCTTTTAGAGACAGGATCTCACTAAGTAGCCCAGGCTTGCCTGGAATGCTCAATCCTCCTGCCAATGTCTTTCAGCGCTCACCACCCCGTCCCTTCCTCTTCCTTGAGCTACCCAAATGTCTGAAGATCAGAGCTAAGCCACTGGGTGACCTGTCCCCACTGGGTGGCCTGTTCCCCACTGGGCAGCCTGTCCCCATCTGTTCCCCACTGGGCGGCCTGTTCCCCACTGGGTGGTCTGTCCCCACTGGGTGGTCTGTCCCCACTGGGCGGCCTGTCCCCATTTGGCGGCCTGTCCCCACTGGGCGTCTTTGCTTGCTCTGGGACTGGTTCCTGGCCAGGCGCTGTCTCCTCCTCAGCCAGCCAAGGTGACAGACATCACTCGTGGAGCCTGCTTGCAGACATGGCTCAGCCCTCAGCTGTACATCCCAGTAGATGTACTGCATGGTGGTGCGCACACACACACACATACACACACACCACTGTGCACACACACACACACCACCATGCACACACACCAACACACATACACAAGCATGTACATATACAAACATAGGCATATGAACATGCACATATACATACATGATATATATGTACAAGCACACACAGACACACATCAGTGTACACACATATGCACACACATCAGCCTACATGCACATTCTCACATGAGCATACACACGCATGCAAACATATGCATGTGAGCGTGTCCACATGCATACACACATACATAACACGCACGTGCACACACACACAGTGCACACATATGTGTCACATCTTGTCTGTGCACAACTCACCCTCAGCCAATGGGGCCTTGACCTGGAAAAGAGAGATCTTGCTTTTGCTCCACCACTTCTGACCCCACCCTGCACCTGCTGTGGGGAGCTGACACCCAGACCCCACTCTGCTGTGTCCCCAGCCCTGTCCCCAGCCCCAGTGCTGCCCTGGTCCTCAGTGTAGTACTTAGATGCCAGCAGTACCAGGGCAAGTCTGTGCATCTCTCGCGCAGGGCAAGAAGCAAGACCCAGGCCCCAGGCCCCCAGGGCCTGACTCCTCACTGGCTCCCCCAGCCCAAGGCTCCCACCTGGCACTGGGCACTGCTGTCCATTCAAGGACAGTGGAAACTCTTGGTTGGCCAGACCAAGATGACTCCTGGAGGCCATGGCCATAGGAGAGCCACAGGGCGAGGCCAAGGCGAGACCAGTGTGGTAAGGTGTCTGGTGAGCTCTTCACTTGGTCTTGTGCCCACGGCGTGGCCCGCGTGAGGGTCCTGGTACTGCTGTAGGGAAGGAGTGACCTGGACAGCGCAACAGTAGAACGTACCCTCACCTAAGGAGCTCCGGCCACAACAGGGCTGTTCTCTCCCGGGTCCTGGGGAGAGCCTCTGCCTGGCCCTCCCTGGCCTGCCTGGCCTCTGGCACTCATGGCTCTGGCCATCTCTTCCCATGGTCTCTTGGTTGTTTCTGCCTGGTGGTCTCTACCTTGTGGTCACCTGGCCGCCTCTGCCCCGTGGTCACCTGGCCACCTCTGCCCCGTGGTCACCTGGCTGCCTCTGTCCGTGGTCACCTGGCCATGTCCGCCTCTGTGGCTCTCTTCTCAGGAATGCCAACATGGGGCTTGGGGTCACCTTGCCGCGGCACAAGTAGCTCCATGTGAGGTTCCAGGCAGGGCTGTTTCGGGAACGCTTCACTCCAGCACAGAAGCGTGAGCCAGCACATCTGACTTTCTTTGAACTACCCAAGGAATCCTAAGGTCTAGGGTCTCCAACCACAACCCTCGAGGTCCTCCCATCCCCACAGGGCCCGGGTCAAATAAAGACACCACCCGCACACATCTCAGGGACAGTGCGCCAGGCGATGGTCTGGGCCTGGTGCACACGGGACGAGGTTCTGAGGGCCAGAGGATGACAGAGCTGCCGGCAGGGCAGGCGGATGGAAGGCCCCGAGGGTGTACAGTGAAAGAGGCCAGGAGGAGGAAGACCGGGAGACCAGCAGGCCAGGGGGAGGGCAAAGTGAGAAGCGGAGGGAGGGAGGCAGAGAGGGGGCATCGTTGCCCAAAGCTGGGCATGGGGCTGAGAGGGAGCCCCAAGTGAACCCCACTTGGAAGCTTTATGGGCAACTACTTTGTGTGGGCTCAGGCTGACCAGGACCGGGTACAGGTACCAGCCATGGCAAAGGATATAAGGGTCACAGAACAGCGTGAGTGTTCCTGGAGGACAAATGTCACTGGCCAGAGTTGTGCGCTTGGAGTGGACGTTGGCCAGAGGCTTGAGGGTCAGTGACAGGTATCTGGACCTGGAGGGGGGCTCTGGCAAGCGGGGCCCACCACTGTGTCTGGGCATGGAGGAAGCAACCAAGGGGGTCAGCGTGTGTCAGCCTCCAGCACACCGGCTCCTCTCTGCCTGCTGGTCCATCCTGGCTCAGGGACGGACACGGACTCTGTGGACACTGGGCTCCCCAGCCTGAGGCCCCAGAGCCAGTGCTGATCCAGGGAACCCCAGGACTGAGAGATGAGCACCGAGGCCCCACAGCCCGGGACCCAACCTTGGCAGGCTGAGCTGGGCCGTGGGGCCTCACCTACTCTGGGGTGGGACTGGGGCCTTCCGGGCCTGCAGCTGTTGGCCCTGAGGAGAGACAAGGCCTCCCCTAGAACAGCTGGGCCCAGAGCCCGGGCGGCCCCCACAGGGGATCGGTTACGGCGACTGCAGATGCTGGGGGAGGTGAGAGGGCGGGGAGGGGAGGGACAAACAGGCCTGTGTGTCCCCCCCCAGACCACCTTCCTCCCTTCGGGCCCCACTTCCCACACCCCAGCATGGCTCAGGGACCCCAGTCACACTGTACACAAGAAACCACCCCGTCAGTGTTGATTCCCGGGAGACGACACCCCAGCCATCCCTGTGCCGTAGGGTGCCCCATGGTACGCCAGCCTGTATAAGAAGCCCATCCCCCCAGCCTCTGGGCAGAGCCGAGACAGCAGCTGCTGTGTCCCTGTGAGTGATGCCACGGGCAGCAGGATGGCGGAGCCGAGGAGGAAGAGACCTCATGGCACGGGGGCACTCGGCTGTCCCCTCACGGTGTCATGCTGCTCTCCACCAAGGGGCCCACCACAGAGACAAAGTCACAGAGACCAGCATACAGTAGGTGCTTCATAAATGCTCACAGAACGGCAGAGCATCAGCATGATAAAATAGCCACACAGTCTAGCCTTCTGCACCCTGGGTGTGGGAAGGGGCAGAGTCCCACCTTGCGGGGCCCAGGTGGGGCAGGATCCACCTCCTTGTCTCTGACTCTTTCTACCCAGCACGGAGCAGACTGGCCTCGGGCCAGTGGCAACTGAGGCACGAGGCGCAAACTCAACACAGGTTTTGGCTGCTAGCCAAGCGCGATCCTTCCCAGTCTCCCGCTTTCCAGGCCTGTTCCAAGTCCCATCTCACGTGGGACCCCAAGGGTCTGGTATGGACAAACTGGGTGTGGGTGGACGGCCCAGGCCTTTCCGGGTGCCTCTGGACTGCATGGGGAGCACCGTCCTGCAGGACTCCTCCATTCCCACCAGAGCCTGTGTGGACACAACTGTCCCTTCCCAGGACTGGGGCAGGAAGCCCCTCGCATCCCAGCGTGCCGGATGCTGTCCTCCTGCCCACCTGGCCACAGTCCCCGACAGCCGGTTCAACAAGGGACAGAACTGCCTCCCCGGGCCAAGGACTCTGGCCTGGCTGCTGGGGACCAAGTGGCCAGTTTGCCGGGATTTGGGGATTTTGAACCAGCTGCTGTGGCAGGTGTGACCGGCTCAGCCAGCAGAGTCCACAGGCAGCCTGGAGGCTGGCCAGCCAGCTGCTGGGGGTGGGACCTTCCGGCTGGGTGCTCACTGGGCCGCAGAGCAGCCCAGGGTGAGGATGGACGGAGGGAGGCAGGAGACCCTTTCCCTGCCCAGCATGGACCAAACCTCCACATGGACACTGCGGGAGCTGGGGAGGGGGGCTGGGACGAGAGGACCCCTTGCTCATTTTGGGGTCTGACCCAGCTGGGGTACCACGAGCATCGTGAGCTGTACGGCTCCCCCTAGTGGCTAGCACTGGGCCGTTCAGCTGCACTGCGGCTGGGCGAAGCCCTGGGCATCATCCTTGGAAGGATTCTTCAGACATCCCTGAGGCAATTACGAACATCCTTAGTTGGGAACCAGGTTTGGGGGTGCTGAGACAGTGTAGGGGTGAGAAGGAGGCTGCCTAGATCCCCAGCACAGAGGGGCAGCAGGAGCACTAGGTAGGCACCGGGCCCTGAGCCCCAGGCTCCGCCTGAGATGCTGAGTGGAGTACACAGCCACTCTCCCATGGGCACAGGGGTGGGCTTCAGCCGCCCCTCTGGGCTGCCAACCCATGATGGGAACAACAGGGTCGGGGGGCCACGGCCTTGCAGTGACGTCTGACTGCCACTAGACAAGGGTCGCTAGACCCTCAGGCCTGCTCAGAAGCCTGGGCCACAGGGACCGGGCAGGGATAGCAACATCCCCAAGGACCACCTGAGGAGACCCTCAAGGACAGGTCCCTGAGGAGGCAAAGCGGAGCCTTCTGTCCCATTCACCTCTCCCTCCCTCTGTTCTGTCCACACCACGCACGCGGAGCCCGAGGCCGAGCGCAGGAACTTATGCCCTCGGGCTAGCTCGGGAAGAAACCTGGATGGAGGCGATGTGGCTCATCCAGTCCAGACCCTGAGTCTATCCCAGGAGGGGTCCTCACCCCTGAACTGCCCACCTCACGAGGGGTCCTTGCTTCCCTTCTCAAGACTGCATGCAGTGACCATTGTGTCCACCAGATGGCAGCAGAGGATGGCTGATAGAGGCACCCGTGGTGGAACCCAAAAGGTCAGCGGGATTTGAACCTGGGTCCTTCATTGCTCCCCAGATTTGCCTCTCCCAGTACCCAGAAGATACACCCTGATGCAGCCAAGGGAGACAGTGGCAGGCCCCTGTCGTGTGGTGGGGAGCATCATCCATTTTGAGCCTGTGAAGTCAGTGAGAACTTCATTCTCCCCGAGAAACCTAGGAGATTGGTGTCACCTTGCTCAGTTGGGGGGGGTGTCCCTTCTACTCTCTTTCCTCCCAGACCACTAGCTTTGATGCCCTGGGAGACTGCAACCAGGGAGCCCATGCTAGGAGAATAGGAACTGGGGCTATCACCTAGCTTTAGTCCAGGAAAGATGGGGCCCAAGGTGAAGACATGGAGTCCCATAAAGAGGACCTGAAGGGAGAGGCTTAGATAAACTGCACGCAGTGGCACATGCCTGCAGCCCAAGCACTCAGGAGGCTGAGGGTCCTAGTCAGGCACAGGTGTCAACTTGACAGTGGAGGGTTTGAGCTCTGGGCACATTTGTAGAGAATTAATGGTTGCGTTAAGCCCAGAGCAAACCTGCAGGAGATTGTCTAGCTGATGGGGAAGGCCCAGCCCATGGTGGGTGGGATTAGGCTCTGGAATAAAATACAAAGAGCTGGTTGAGAAAGTCGGCATCCTTCTGTTCACTTGTCCAGATACGCTGGTCTGGCAAATAAGGATCATCCGTCTGTCTGTCTGTCTGTCTGTCTGTCTCAG
The DNA here is from genome assembly GCA_023101885.1 of Typhlomys cinereus. NCBI lineage: Eukaryota > Metazoa > Chordata > Mammalia > Rodentia > Platacanthomyidae > Typhlomys > Typhlomys cinereus. Next base: position 980,343 of record JALPQD010000336.1, read on the forward strand.
CTGCTATGTAGAGACAGTGTGGCCAGTTCCTTCGGCCCTGGTGTTGGTGCAAGCACTCCCATCCAGCTGGACTGAGAACTGTAATCATAAGACAAAATAAACCCCTTATTCCTTTAAGCCATTTGAAGGTGATTTATCAGCAACCATGCAGGCAAACTATAACGCTGAGGTAGAAGGATCAGTTCAAGCTACACAGGGAGTTCAGAGCCTGTAAGAGATCCTGTGCGTCCCAGAAGAATTGGGAAACAGGGGCTGATGAAGACAATATCTTCTGTCTGCGTGCTCCCTCCCCACTTGCTGGTGCGATTTGTCTTTTCAGCAGATGGCCACAATGTCAATGCGACATGGGCCTGGGGAGAATCAAGCAAGGCTGAAACCTCAGCAGAAGTCCCAGAGGAGCCTAAACATTTCAGACCACCTGCTCGGCCTGGAGGGGATCAAGACCCAACCCTCAAGAAGAGACCCATCTACCATCGCCCCTACCTGGGCTGTCCCCTGACATGACAGACGACCCCATCCCCCTTCTGTCACGTTATGTGCCTGTCCCCTGCAGGCCTGGGTCATTGCCGACCTCTCCGATCATCGCTGCCACCTGGGCCCTGAGTGGTAAATTCGAATGTCATCAGCAGGATCACTGGTGGCCCTGTCCACCGTCTATCTCCACCTGCCCTGGCCACCTGACCCCCTTCGTTCTCTGGGTGCGTCCACGTTCCTTTCCTGACGGCTTTACTTGCAGCTTTGGGGCACACGGGAGTTGGATCCTTCTGTTCCCACTCGCGTCTCTGTAGCCTTCTCTCCCTGCAGCATGATCCTGCCACTCTAGTTCGCGTGCTGCTGTCTAAGACGCCCCTGCAGGTGCACTCACGGGGTCACCTCTGTGGATTCCGTGTCAGGCAGAGGGCCCAGGCCTCAGATCTGGAACCCAACCTCAAGACTGCATGCCAGGTTCGCCTCAGCATGGCTGGCCAGATGGAGCCGGTCCGGCCCAGGCCTCGCCAACAGGAGGAGGGTGCTGACGAGAACATGGTCACGCTGCAGATGGAAGTTTCCTGTGGGGAGTCAGCTGGCATCCCTGGGGGACAATCAAGGACCCCTGTCATCTCTCGCTGCAACATGGCTTAGCGGGGAGAGTCCGGGGGTCCTGGACTGGGACCCTCAGTGGCCACTTCCACATTCAGAGGCCAGGACCTCTCTCTACTGAACACCTGAGACGAGCAGGGTCTGCGTGCAATGGTGAGGGGACAGTGGTGGGTGGTGGGCAGAGATCCTCCAAGATGAAGGTCAAACTACCTCTGGGCTCCGGGCCCTCGTGGTTCCACACAGGAGCTGCTGCGAGGCTCGGTAAGTGCAGACGGCTTGCTGCTCAGCTGCGGATGGGGTCCCACTCGGGGCCCTGGGGCCCAGGGACAGACACAGGGAATGCTCAGACTCCAGGCCTGGCTTGGATCAGACAGACAGCAGGAAGTCTCAGGGTCCTGGAAAGAGCTCCCCATTCTGGCTGGTAGAGTTGAGCATAGCGTCTCCCTGGCTCTGGCTGGAAGCAGCCGGTCCTGCACATGGGCCTCAGACAACAGCCTCAGGGACAGCGTCCTCCTAGCTGTGAGGCACTGGTCACCAAGACCAGAGGTGGTGGAACCTCCCCACCAGGATTCAAAGCCCACATGCGGGTCAAAAAAGTTGGAGTTGGCCCCCTGGAGCCTGCCTGGGTGGCCTTATTAGGAAATAGCGTCTTTATAGGTGGTCATGTTAGGATAGGACCAGACCAGGCAGGTCCCTGACAGATACCCACACACCACGTCGGCTGCCACCCCTCAGCCAGGCAGTGCAGCCAGCCTGTGACCATCCACGAATGAAGAAGTGAAGAAAATGTGGCATGTAGATAGATACATGAGGAGTAAGTCATGACATTTTCAGGGACGGGGACAGAACTAGAGATCGTTGTTAAGGAAGGCAAGTCAGACTTGGAGAACAAGTACCCTGTTTTTTCTCATGTGCAGAATCTAGACTTAATCACATACACACATGCATACATTCACGCACATGTGCTCGCACATGGGAGTGCACACACGTGCGTGCACATACATACACACAATGCACATGCAGGCATACCTCTAGCTGCACACACTTACACATATGCTTTCACACTCATGAACCCACATGCACACACACACACGTGCACGCACATGCATGTTCATGTATGCACGTTCATATTCTCATGCACACAACAAGAACATAGAAGGGAGACAGTATTTGGGGGAGGCCAGGGACAGCCAGAGCAGGAAGGCTGGAGGGGTTTAGGGGTTGGACATATGTAAATGCCGTCTGCATACACAGATGTCATCATGAAACCAGTACGTCGTATGCTAACAACCTGCGCAATGACCAACATGTCATTGATCCCCAAAGGCTAGCATGGATCACAGGCACTAGGATCCTTAGAGGCAAGGGATTAACAGCCACAACAGTGTTCCTATACTAAAGGGGAACACAAAAAAGAGCTCTAGGCAATGCCACTGAGTCCTTACACCTTATCAGAAGAGGAGGACTGTCATAGTTAAGCACAGGTATCAACTTGACTCTCTACACTGGGCACAGGTGTAGAGAGTTGATGGTTGAGTTAAGCTCAGAGTAAACCTGAAGGAGATTGTCTAGCTGCTGAGGAAGACCCAGCCCATGGTGGGTGGGATTAGGCCCTGGATAAATCACAGAGAGCTGGTTGAGAGAGTGGGCATCCTTCTGTATACTTGGCCAGACATGCTGGTGTGGCAAGTAAGGATTGTCCATCTCTCAGCCATTATGGTGGCCAGTTCCCTCGGCCCTGGTGTTGGTGTGTGCTCTCCTGTCAAGCTGGACTATGAACTGTAACCAGACTGTCATAAGAAAGTAAACTCCTTGTTCCCTTAAACTGTCATTTATCAGCAACCATGCAGATGAACTGCAACAAGGACCCAGAGGAAAGTCTGACATGCACAGTAAAGGATGCTCCAGTGATGGGAGTAGGGAAGGGGGCACTGGGAGAAAGGGAGGGGGGGAAAGGAAGGGGAAAAGGGGGAGGGAGCAAGGGGATCCAGGGAGGGGTGTACGGAGAGAGGGGAATGGGGTACCTATCAAGTTTGTATGAGTGGGGAAAAAAAGGCCAAAAAAAATATGAAAGGAAAAAACCAGCAAGGAGAGCCAGCATGCGGGTGCAGGCTCGGGCATCAGGTGGGACAGGGCATCCAGGCTGAGCCCTTACTCCCACCCCCCAAGGTCAGGGTCCACACAGGTCACCAAGCCAAAGGTCAACACCATGCTCTGTGCCCGACTTGCTTGTCTGATGAGAAACCCCAAATGCTATTAGACTTTAAAGTTGAAATGAAATTAAAGAGTTGATAAATCACCGAATTCTAATGAATTGGAAAAGCAGTCTGTTTGCTTCCGGCAAGTGAAGCAGACTTTTTATTGATTTAGTAGTCAGCTGATGTGAACGAACTGGAGAAATGTGCCCCTCTGCTCTGCCTGGGCTCAGAGGTTATGACATGAGCCTGCTCTGAGCCTGCAGGATAAACATCAAAATGTACCTAGAATGTAGCTGCAAGGCCTAGAGAGGCCTCTGCTTCTGCGAACAAGTGAGAATCCAAGAGACGCCACCCGAGCCTCAGCTCCAGAGAACCCCTCAGGGAACTGGGGGCATGGAGGGCCCAGCTATGAGGACATCTGGTCACATCCCCCAAGAATCCTAACAGAGACCAGAATCCTGGAGCGCATAGGCTCCAGATGTGGATCAGCCCCTCCTACTTGTTTTGGGACTTTCCAGATGCTTCCATCGTCCTTAGCCGTAGACCTGCGCGATGGGTGTCGCTGAAGCCCACTGGCGGGAGGGAGATGCCAACCTAAAGGGCGGCTCAGCCAGAGGCCTGGGGTCTTGGGTGTCATCTAGGACCCCGATGCCCCAGAAGAGGCCCTCTGGGAGGAGCAGACCCTGCCTGCCTGGAGGGCCAGTCGACTATGGGGAGAGGGGGCCTTGAGCTTCCTGCACACAGCGCTGTCTGCACCAGGACCTCTGCTTGCGAGCTCCACTGCAGCACCCATCCCTGACAGACATGTGGACACGAGCTTCCCCTCGGGTCGGCAAGGCCAGCCGATGGGCGTTTCCTAACTGTCGGTGATTGATGGTCCGGCCACCAGCCACCGGGCCACCTCAGGCCTGCTCTGGGCAGCTAGCTGCTGTCTGGGAGGTTGGGGTGCTGACTCTCACTCATGGTTTCCTGATTCCCCCCGATGTTGCCTAGTGAGAACCTCACTTTCTGTTGCTACTTCTCTGGTCCCCAGTCCAAGACTGGACAACTGGGCCCTGGGGAGGAGGGAGAGACGGCGGGCAGGGCCGGACACGGGTGGTGGCCTCTGAAGGAAGCTTCGATCCACTTTGAAGGCCGGAGGCCTGGGAAGCTGAATTTAAGATGCCCCGTCTTACAGTGAGGCAGAGCGTCCACGGCCCAAGGCCGCAGCCAGGAGAGGCAGCTGCCCATGCTCTGCCAGGGGGCTCTCTGGGACAGGCTAGAACAGTCCGGGCTCCTCTACCTGGCCCCACGCAGGCATCTGCACACTGCTGGCTGCCTGACCTCCCTCAGAGCAGGGGGGCCAAAGGCTCACCTGCCCCGTGACTGCTATGGGCAGATACATGGTGCCTTAACTCAGGGAGACGCTCAGCAAGAGCTCCACAGTGTTGGGACATCCTCCCAACCCCGACTTGCCATCCACCGAGCTGCCCACTGCACCCACGTGACCGCACAGCTCCTGCCGGGAGCTCCTCCCGAGAGCCGGGCTCAATGCGACTCACCGTCTGACCCTGCAGCGGGAGGTGGGGGTGATCTCCTCTGCTGCCCCCTGTATGTTGTCCCCCCCACCCCCCGAGCTGTGTGTCAGGCTCGGGATGTTTGCAGGAAAGCAGGGCGGTGTGGACAGCAGGGGCTACCGAGAGGAAGGACCACAGGGAGGATGGTCCCCAGCACAGATACAGCTGGACCATGGCTTGCGGTCAGAGGTAGGAGGCGAGGACAGAAGGTCCAGGAGAGCTCGCCGCTGTACTCTTGAATAACCACGGAGGCTCCCGAGAGCCCCCCCCCCCGCCCACAACACACAGGGGAGAAAGTATTTTTTTTGTATCCAGCAGCCATTGGGAATCCTTCAAACGGGGTGTCGTGAATATGGGTCTCAGTTGGGGTGGAGGGTCCCCCATAAGCAGGACCTGAAACTACTCCTGGGGAGATCACGGGGCCCCAGTTCCGTTGCCATGGCTGCTGACAGCTGCTAATCCTCCCCCTGGGATGGACTTCTGTGGAGTCCCCAAGGGGGCCTCATCTCATCTAAGCCTCCTGGGCACAGTGGTGAGGGGGCTTGGGCGGCCGTGGGAACCTTGCTGCCGTCACGGCTCCTAGGAGGGCAGACATGGCCCTCCTCGCTGAGTCGCTGCACCTTCCGGGTGCTGTGTCAGCAATCCCCGGCACAGAGACCCCAGAGCCCATGACTTGACAGGGTTCCAAGTTTGTTGGGATGGGGCAGGGGTGAGGAGGCAGGAAGGGAGCCCAGAGCTGAGCAGAGGCTGACCCAAGAGGGGCCCTGACTCTGCCTCCAGCTCCACTAGCACCCAGGGGGATAGAAGGTCCTGGGTGGAACCTGGGGGCAGGGCAGGAGTCTTTGGGATGCACATGGTAGGCATAGCTCCCTCAGCCAGACTGCTTTTCTCTGCCACTGGAGACCCCAGGTCAAGGCTGCTCAGGAGGATCCCAGTGGGCCCAGAGACCGCCCAATGGTGGAGGCCTCAGCCAGCTCACTCTAGAGGGACCCTTCCATGGTTTGTTCCTTCACTGGCTTGTGCCCACGAGGGGTCCCCACAAGGAGGAGAGGTTCTGGGGCAGAGAAAGAACCTGGTATCCAAGGGGCCCCATCCCTCTTCTCTTTTCACTGGACGCCATTGCCCAAGAGCCCCCCCAGCCAAGTGTACCGTAAGTCTCCCCTTGCCAGGAGGAGCTTGTCTGCCATCTTCGGGCCTGGGCAAAGCCCCTGCTGCTGGCCTGACACCCTGGCTGGCCAGGTTGGCACCAGGCCCTGTTGTGAGTGGAGGGTAGAAGCAGGGAAGCCAGTGACACCCACAAAAGGGTGGAACCTCCTCCAGAGCCAATACACTGGGCACATGCTGGGAGCCACCCTTGAGGAGGGACAGAGGCCGCCCCTCGGGAGGGACAGAGGCCGCCCCTCGGGAGGGACAGAGGTCGCCCCTCGGGAGGGAGCAGCAGCTACCCGGACCCACAGCACAGGGTCCAGGTGAGGGGAGGACTGGGACCTACGGGGTAAGGGGCAAGGAGGCTCTCAGCTGGGCCACCGGTCTTCACAACCTAGTCTCACTTGAGACTCCCCAAGACTGACCCACCCGTGTCCAGCCTGTGCCCAGCAGCCCCGAGGTAAGGCCCTGGCGCCCACGCAGTTCAGAGCTTTCCAGCAGCACCTCTGATCCCGATGGCAGCCAGAGACCATCCCCCACTACCTCTTCCCTGTCTCCAGGACAGGAGACCCCTCTGGTAAGCTCTAGTCATGTGGGTCATGTGGGTGGGCGGGGCCAACCAGGCTCCAGGCCGGTCGACGGTGGGTCCCCTGCCTACACTAGCGCAGGGACTAGCAAGCCGCGGGTCTGGAATGCTGGCAGGCCTTTGGGGCACAGTCTACTGACGATGGAGTCTCGGGTATAGCCAGGGGGTGGCCAGCCTGCTGGGGAGCCCCAACAGGCAGCAGAGGCTACTGTTCTTGGCTGCCTGTCCCTATGGGGCCATGAGCATATGTGCCACACGGGAGTCAAAGGCACAGCTGGTCTTGTAGGCATGTAGTCGTCTCCCGAAGGCTCCTCTCCCCAACCGCCACACGGCCACACCAGCAATGTCGCGGTTCTGTGCGTGTTGCCAGTAAATGCACGTCTGTGTGTACGCCGAGTGCATGCATCCTTCGGTGCACCAACTTTCTCAACCCTCCGTCTTATTCACCTGCTCAGGACCCACTTGCTATGGCTGGGCCTCCCATCCGCAGGCTCATTCAGGGCCTAACTCAACCACTGATTCTTCACACATATGCTCAGAGCTCGAACCCTCAACTGTCAAGTGGACACCTGTATCTAACTATGATACTCTGTCTGTGTTTATCACCATCTAAAATTGTCTACATTACATTTCTTTTTGTTTTTGCTCATCACCTCTCTGCTACATGCCGAGCTGCTAGAACAGATGCTGTCTTGTTCTTGGAGTGTCTGTTTCATTAGAGGTGCAGGCACCCGAGCTGCTCAGAGATGGCCTCCCCACTAAATGTGAAGCAGGTGGTTACCTCACCTCCTGCAGCTGGCTGCGTGCATATGCGCAGGACACTCCGACCTGCCTCCTCACCACTGCTTCTCGTCAACTCTGGGTGTGGGGACAGCTCGGTCTGCCTGCTCCACAGCGCCCTGCAGAGCACATATCAGTTCCTGGGGTCAGTTGGCTGGCGGCTGCCATCCCAAGCCAGAGTGGAGGCCCTGCAGACCTGCTGGACAGGGCAGGTGTCCACGGGGTAGGATCCATACAGTCCCTTTAGGTCACCAGGAGATGAACCCTCAGAGGGGGGCTTCTCTGAACCAAGCGTGCCTGGGGAGGGATATTGTTAGCAGCAAGGATCAGTCACTGCCTCCCCACACCCTGCTAAAGGGGAGTCAGCTCGGGGCTGGGCTTTCTCTATTACAAACCGAACTCAGAACCATGGAGAAAATACAGAAACCACAGAAAATAGAAAGTCTAGGCCCAGCCTCCCCAAGAGGATCTGCCAGTTTCTCCATCATAGGAGCTGGAGCAGCTGAGCTGCCTCAGCTGGGGACGGCAGCCTGTGACTGATCCCCGTGGCCCCCGCCCACGTCATCAGGACATGTGTCATCACAATTGGCCAGTGGGTAGGATGTGTGACTTGGGGGTCAGGTAGGTTGCTGGCCATGCTCCGGGGGCAGGAAGTGGTCAGGCTGCCCACCCAGTCTCATGTGTCTGCAGGGTAGGCCCTCAGCTCTGGCCTAAGTCAAAGGCTGTCCAGGCAGGGAGTGTCCTGTGGCCTGGCGACTTGTGAGAAGGACCACCTCTGCCTATTGAGGTGACCCCATTTTGTCCTAGGGGTTCCCACTGCTCCCTCCTGGCTTGGGATGCCTTCATGAACTCTCCAGGGCGCTAGAGAGAGGCCCCCAACTGCTCATGACTGAAGAACCCCCAAGATTCCAACAGAAGCCCAGAGTGAGAATGAGAATGTTCTAGAGATCTCAAGCCCTGGCCACAGGACAAGACAGCACAAAGGTCGGGGCAAAGGACAGAAGGACACCGATTGGAACTCGCAGGCCTGGGCACACCCACCCTATCCTCCAGAGCCAACCAGACAGATCAGGACTCAAGGGGCAGACCCCGCCTCCAGCAGCTCGGCCTCCCTTGCATCTCTCTCTCTCTCTCTCTCTCTCTCTCTCTCTCTCTCTCTCTCTCTCACACACACACACACACACACACACACACACACACACACACACGCCCTGGCTCCGCCTCCTCACCCTCTTGAGGGGTTGGCTCCCCTCCCCTCCCCGTGCCGGGTCCTTTTCCCTCCACCCCTGCCTAGCCTTGCCGCGGGTGCGGACCACCTGAGCCTGGGAGCGACCTAAACAGCCCGGGGCAACTCAGCGCCGCCGCCCTGCCCGCCGGCCTCCCGCGGGGCGTCCTGACCCGCGCCCCATCCCGCGCAGGTCGGTTTCCTCTCTGGCTGTCCCCACGCATATGTCCCGGCCTGAAGTCCCGCCAATTGCCCCCTGCCCGCTGCGCGCCCGCCCCACGCGCCCTGGGTGCCCGCGGGACTGACTTGCTCGCACCTGGCTGGCCTCTGGCGTCCGCTCCCCCGCCTCGGAGCTGCGTCCTCCCTTCTTCTGCCTGTCCGCAGCTGGGGACCCGGAGGCTGCTCGGCGTGTCTGGGTCAGGTCAGAAGCCACGGTGGAGGGGCCCCGCTCTACCCCCCTCGAATGCGGTCCCCCCATGGTTCGTGCCGCGTCGGGTTCGCCTCTGCGCCAGGGGAGGGTGACCCGGAGTGATGCGGGCTGGGCGGGCGCGGAGGGCTCTGCGTGGGCGTCTGGCCTCCGAGCGAGGGCGCGGTTGGGTGCTGGGGGAGACCAGGGCACCGCGGCGGGCGCTCCGAGGTCCGCCGGCAAAGGACAGCCTGAAACGCTGCCGGGCCTGGGGTCAGGGCTCAGGGTGCCTGGGCGCATTCTCCCCGCCGGGCTCTGTGTCCCGGAACCCGACAGCCCTCTGGGCATCCTGCTCCTCGAAGGAGTGGAGTATGTTGGGAACTTTCTTTGGCGTCCAGGTCCTGCGTGGTCAGGTGTGCAGTCAGACTGGCAAGCGTGCCGAGTGAAATGCCCATGGTCAGGCGTAGGCTGCACCTGCTGCATCGGAAGGGATAGGGGGCAGCTCTGGCTCTGGGGTGCCTCCAGGGAGACCAGCAGCAGCATGGAGTCCCTCAACGGGACAGCTTGCTTAGGATGCTGAGGATGGGAGAGACCCTTAAACATGTTTAGCACGTAGAGACCCACAGGAGCCGGTGCTGGGCAAAGCAGGGCTGAGCCCTTGCTGCTCACGCCTGTTTCCCTAGCCAGGCTGCCTTCAGAACAGGGTGTGCTGGGGAAGGGGCAGAGGGGGTGTGCAGCTGATGGATTCCAGCCCCATCCTCAGCAAAGCAGGACAGGAGTTGGAAGCTTCTCCGGTAGGAGGCTGGCCCATAGCTTCTGGTGGCCACGAGCCTGGTAAGAGGGAAGCCCAGCCCCAGGCAGCATCCAGAGCCCTCTGCACTAGCCGACTGCTGCCCTGCTCTCATTCCCAGGCCCATCTCCATCTCCAGACTCCTGGGGACCCTACCCTCGCCTCCAGTACCCCTGAGCAGAGGTCTTTCCTCCTGCCTGAGGGGGCACTGGGCCTTCCGGCTCTTTGCTGCTGGAATGGCTTGTAGGAGCAACTGCAGAGCACCAGACACTGAGACACTGGGCCAGCACCCCCATCACCAACCTCAGCATCCCACTGAACCTGTGCTGGGAACAGCCCTGTGCCCCCAGATCCCAGGGCCCGTGTGGGGTGAGGTGGGTGCCCTGGGTACTAAGGGTAGGATTGACTGGGCAGGTCCTTTGTGAAGCGAAGGGCTCTGGGTCCAAAGCCCTTGGTGGCTCCTTCCTCGTTGTTCTGCTGGGTACGATTTTCCCGAGCCAGTAATGTTTGTGATGATGATTGCTCTCATGAACAATGGCTCTTGCAGAATTATGGTCCAAGAGGCAGGCACTTCACTGAGGCCTATTTTGTTCTTTGCTGCCATGAAGGGTAGCTGGGGAGTCAGGAGTGTTTGCATGGAGGGGGCTAGTGGCCGGCAAGCCCCGCCTGGGTTCTGTGTATCTGGGGCACCTGAGCAGCCTCAGAGGAGCCCTGAGCAGCCGAAGTCTGGCAAGACCAGAGCTTATTTGACTTAAGATCAACCCTGTGTTTAGGAGCCGCTCCCCCCCAGCCGCCCCCAGCCAGCATCTGTAAGGGAGGTCCCGGGCCCATTAACCCTGCCCACCCATGTGTACCACCATGTGCAGTGCCCCCCTTGGTCTTCTGAGGGGTGATTCGCAGGCCTGTGCACCTGGCGTCCTGCTCTCCTGCACTCACACAGCTCCTGCTGGGCTCCAGACCGCAGCCTTTTTAAGGTGGAGCGGCCAAGTGCTGTCCATGGTGGCGATGTCCATGGTGGCGGTATCCATAGTGGCGGTGTCCACGGTGGTGCTGTCCACGGTGGTGTTGTCCACGGTGGCATTGTCCACGGTGGCGCTGTCTATGGTGGCACTGTCCATGGTAGCTGTGTCCATGGTGGTGCTGTCCATGGTGGCTGTGCCCACGGTGGCACTGTCCATGGTGGTGCTGTCTATGGTGGCGCTATCCATGGTGGCTGTGTCCATGGTGGCTGTGTCCATGGCGGCTGTGTCCATGGTGGCTGTGTCCATGGCGGCTGTGTCCATGGCGGCTGTGTCCATGGTGGTTGTGTCCATGGTGGCTGTGTCCATGGTGGCGGTGTCCACGGTGGCACTGTCCACAGTGGCTGTGTCCATGGTGGCTGTGTCCATGGTGGTTGTGTCCATGGTGGCTGTGTCCATGGTGGTGCTGTCCATGGTGGTTGTGTCCATGGTGGCTGTGTCCATGGCGGCGGTGTCCGTGGTGGCGGTGTCCATGGTGGCACTGTCCATGGTGGCTGTGAGAGCTGCTTTCGACACGCTAGGCGGAGTGTTCCCAGACCCAGACCCTGGGATCGAGGCAGCAGCTCCCATGCATGTCAAAGATGAGCCACTTCACCCGAGTGTGGGTACTACTGAAGCCATGGAGGGGTGAGCTTCAGTTTGGCCCCAGCCCAGGACGCCTCCAAACCACAGGCCCAGACTCAGACACCATCTGGACCCCAACATCGTCCCCAGCACCACCCTACCCTTCTGCTGCACTGGCCCAGCCTCTAACCTCACATGTAGCCAAAAATGATCTTGAAATTCTGATCTTTGTGCCTTTGCCCTCTCGGTGCTGGGATTGCAGTCTGTCACCCCAGGGTGCATGGCAGGCAAGCCCTTTGCCAACTGAGCCACCTCTCCAGGGCCTTTTTCCTGTTTGAAGTGTGTGGCACACCTGACACAGGGTCGGGGACAGCAACAGCACTGATCCTGCGCAGGGACCTTTTCCTTCCCACTGGGGGACACCTGGGGAGCAGTTCCACTGGGAGTCCCGCTGGCATTTTTCAGGGGTTTCTCTTCACTTTGTGGTGGGGGCCCGATGGCGATGCTGATGTGTTGAGATTTAGCCTTCGGAACCAGACAGGCCGGGCGCTGGAGGAGGCTGAGCTGCGCTCCTGGCGGCCTCCCGCCTTCCTGCCTGCCTGTCCTGTGTGGATCCCCTCCTCTGCTCACTGACTTTCTTCGGTGCTTCCCACACAGAGATCAGCTGGTTTTGTCAACTAACTTTTTGCTTTTCTGTTTGTTTACTGAAATGAGTTTTTTCCCCAGTCTCTGATTTTTTAAAATAGATACCAGTTCACTTTCCTACTTAAAAGCTAAATTTATTTTATCATATTTAACCCATGCCTTACTTGAGGACACTACACATGCTAAAACATGCCCCGGGCGTACTAGCCAGGCCATGCGGGTTTTCCACGGGTCCTGCCTCTCCTGCACCCTGAACCCGGACAAGCCTCATCCCATGGGCCTGCGGAGGGAGGTTTCTGCCTTGTCGCTGTTGCAGCTTGCTCTGGGCCCAGCATCCCAGCCTGCTTTTCTTTGTCCTTCATAGCATTTGCCTCTGCCCAGGACTAAGGGTCACACCAGGAGCTCAGGGAGCTGTCGGGGTGCCCCTTGTCTGTGTGACTCTGTCGCTTCAGAGCAGCTAAGCAGCTGCAGGGCTCTCCGGCAGCAGAGCTGGTGGGCAACCTGGTTTAGACCAAGGACTCCTGCACTCTCACATGTGCCCTCCTAGTACCTTGGCTCCTTGCTGGTTGCCCAGGCCCAGGTGCCAGTCTTGCTTGGCACCTTCCTCCTCAACAGGGCATCTTGGCTTTTGTGAACGACTTCAGCTTACAGAGAAACACAAAGCAAGTGAATGAGTGTGTCCATGTCTGCCATGCAGTGCTGGGCACTGTCCTTCCGGCCTCCTCACGCTCTCTCTATGAAGCCCACATTCCTGCACCTCCCCCCGCCTCCCATTCTCCTGGCCCTATGGTGGGCTGCTGGTCATGAGCCTTCTCCGGGCTGTGCCAGATGTGATCTCTCCGGCTGTCACTGTTGTGTGCATTTCGTGTTTGTTTGTTCATGGCCTCTGTGTGGGTGGGCTGGCGTCTGCCAGGACCACACTGTGCCCTTTGCCTGTGGCTTAAGGATTATCTGTTACTGCCTGGGAGAGGACAGACTTTCAACCTGGCCAGACAGTGCCCCTCAGCCCAGCATCACCTGTCTCAAGTGGGAAGCAGGCTAGCCACAGTCCAGAACAAGGACCTACGATGACTGCTGCACAGACCCTCATAAAAAAAAAAATCTCAGCTGGGAGATGGGCGCTGCCCACGGGGTGGATGCCAGCAGCCTCCTGCACAGGGAGTCCCTTCCCCAGAGACGGGCCAGCTGGAGATGGGCGCTGCCCACCGGGTGGATGCCAGTGGCCTCCTGCACGGGGAGCCCCTTCCCCAGAGACGGGCCAGCTGGAGATGGGCGCTGCCCACCGGGTGGATGCCAGTGGCCTCCTGCACGGGGAGCCCCTTCCCCAGAGATGGGCCAGCTGGAGATGGGCGCTGCCCATGGGGTGGATGCCAGCGGCCTCCTGCACCAGGAGCCCCTTCCCCAGAGTCAGGCCAGTGTTGGACTCACCAACGGGGCAGAGCTAAGGTGCCATCCTGCTGGGTGTGGCCAGCTCGCTCCCACCCTAGTGTCTCAGCTTCCTCGTCCACCTTCGTCTCCTGTCCTTGTGCTCCAGGGGCCCATGGGGAGGTGATGTCCACAAGGTCTCTATCACTCTCCCACACAGCAACCCGCTGTCCTGAGAGGCTTTGAGGTGCTGGGCGGCAGAGGTCAAGCTGCGATATCCACGGGGAGCGAGTCACAGGGCCGCCATCTTGGATCGTCATGGACAGAGGAGCCCCCGCCCTGCTGTCCCCACGTGGCTGCTTCTTCCTCTCTGGCTAGTTTTCCAAACAATTTGCTTAATATGATTCCCTAGCAAGTTGAACATGACTAATGGTGTTTACCTGCCACCGTGGGGCAGCTCGGGGCCGGCTGGGGGAAGGAATGGCTGCTCACCACACCCCCTTCTCTTGCAGAGACGCCCACCGCCCAGTGCTGCTGGCCTGCGGCTGCCATGGAGCCCTTGTTCCCGGTCTCCACATCCAGCTGGAACACCTCCTCGGCCGCTCCCAGGGGCATCCACAACACGTCGATGATGGGGCCGGCACCGTCGGCCGGCGCCCGGGCAGTGCTGGTGCCCGTGCTGTACCTGCTGGTGTGTGCCGTGGGCCTGGGCGGCAACGCGCTGGTCATCTATGTGGTGCTACGGCACGCCAAGATGAAGACGGTCACCAACGTGTACATCCTCAACCTGGCCGTGGCCGACGTGCTGCTCATGCTGGGGCTGCCGTTCCTGGCCACCCAGAACGCCATGTCCTACTGGCCCTTCGGCCCCTTCCTGTGCCGCCTGGTCATGACTCTGGACGGCATCAACCAGTTCACCAGCATCTTCTGCCTGACCATCATGAGCATCGACCGCTACCTGGCTGTGGTCCACCCCCTCCGCTCTGCGCGGTGGCGCCGCCCACGCGTGGCCAAGCTGGCCAGCGCCACCATCTGGGTCTTCTCGCTGCTCATGTCGCTGCCTCTTCTGGTCTTTGCGGATGTGCAGGAGGGCTGGGGCACCTGCAACCTGAGCTGGCCGGAGCCCGTGGGGCTGTGGGGCGCGGCCTTCATCGCTTACACGTCCGTGCTGGGCTTCTTTGGGCCCCTGCTGGTCATCTGCCTGTGCTACCTGCTCATCGTGGTGAAGGTGAAGGCGGTGGGCATGCGCGTGGGCTCCTCGCGGCGGCGGCGCTCGGAGCGCAAGGTGACGCGGATGGTGGTCGTGGTGGTGCTGGTGTTCGTGGGCTGCTGGCTGCCCTTCTTCATGGTCAACATCGTCAACCTGGCCTTCACGCTGCCCGAGGAGCCCGCCTCCGCCGGCCTCTACTTCTTCGTGGTAGTCCTGTCCTATGCCAACAGCTGCGCCAACCCCCTGCTCTATGGCTTTCTCTCTGACAATTTCCGCCAGAGCTTCCGGAAGGTTCTGTGCCTACGCAGAGGCTACGGCGCAGAGGAAGCAGACGCTACGGAGCCACGCCTGGACAAGAGTGGGAGGCCACAGGAGGCCACACTGCCCACACACGGCTGCGAGGGCAATGGACTCATGCAGACCAGCAGGCTGTGAGCGCGGAGGCGGCACTATCCCCACGCTGCCTGCGCCAGCTCGTCCCCTCCGTGCGGGGTGCTAAGGCTGTCCTGCCCGGGGCCTGTGAATCGGACCCTCCTGGGCAGTAGTGTCAGAACAGGGCTTTCTAGGGCCAAGCTGCAAGCGGACCCAGCGTGACTGGCGTCCTGTGGTCACCTGCCTTCTCTCTCACCAGCCTGTTCATCCACCAGACCAGGATCTGAGGGTCAGGGGTGACATCCTGGCCTGTGGGGCAGAGGGCTCCAGTCTGCCCCAGAAGTGGACAGGCGGCTCCTTCATCTGTCTGTGGCGCACTGTTCCAGGCTCCCAGACAAAGACGTGATCTTTCCAGAAGCAGCTGGGAGTAGACGTGGCTCTGGACCATTGGCATGTTTGGTGACTTCCACGCCGAGGCCACACTGGGCTGCGTGGACCCCAGGAGCTGGACACACCCCTTGTTTCATGAGCTCTGTATCCTGACAGCATCCCGTGCCACCGTGAGGATGAAAGTCACCTCACGTGCACTCAGATCCCCAGAACGCCAGACCCCACCAGCCCTGCAGCTGGGTAGACTTTGGGGGTGACAGAAGCAAAGTCACATTGCCCCTGGGACAGAGAAAACAGAGTCCTTGTGGACCCCCCCCCCCCCCGTCTCCTTGCTATGGTGTCCCAGAAGAAAGGAAATGAGACTCACCCCAGGCTTCCTGTGGCCGGTGGCACACGTCAAGGTGATGGATGCGTCGTGACCAGCCCTGGCCAGAGCAGCTTCTGGAAGAGGCCAGCTGGAAACATCTCGTGCTTGTGTGCACGAGTGTGTATGTGTGTACATGTGTATATGCACACACACGTGTGTATGCACTCATGCGTGTTTGTGTGCGCACACATGTGCCTGCCATGAGAAGCAGCCAGAGCCCTCGAGTAGTGATGGGGACCAGCCGTCCCATGGGGTGATCTAGAGATGGTCAGCTCGTACTTCTCCAAAGCCCCTTGGAAAGCTCCGCCCCCTCCCCTCCTGTACCTCTGGCATCTCACTCCCCACTTTGCCATCTTGATGTCCTGTGAGGCTGGCAGCAGCATCTCAGCCTCGATCCAAGAGAGCCTGCCCCTCCGCCCCACACCCCCTCCTCACAGCTGAGCCCGTAGTCTAGCTGCGCGCAGCACTCTGGTGAACCTTGGCTCGCAGGCCTGCCTGGCCAGGCACGTGCCATCTCCCTAGACAGTCCTGAGCAGCGAGCCCTCCCCTGCCTCAGGTGCCCGGGGTTCTGGGCTTGCTGAGCCCTTGGAGGGAGAGTCAGCGCTGATGCCACCCCAGCAGCTGAGCCTGGTCGCATCCTGCAGTGGTTTGGTTGTGGGGGCACACAGTGGAACTGGAAGGTATTCAATGGAGGGACAGGCTCCTGAGGGCTTAGTCTCGCAGTAGACGAAGGGAGCTCTCCTATAGGACGGGAGACACTTGGGAGAGGTTGAGGAGCGGGCGTCCCACACGCCTTGCCCTCATGGGCTGTAGGCAGGTCGGGAAAGCCAAGGGAAAGGTGTCGAGGGGAGGAGAGAAGCGAGAGGTGTGTGGGTCAGAGCATGACCCCTTGTGAGCTGGCACCAGGCAGGGTGGGTGGGGTGCGAGTTCCACAGGTGCCAAGAGAGCAGAACATTGACCCAGGTGGAGGCCGGCAGCAGCGTCAGATGGACTCTTAAATGGGGCATGTGGGAAGCACCTGATCTGGAAGGTGCTACACAGCCTATGGGTCCTGGGATTGCTGACTGGCACAGATGGGCAGGAGAGACAAGTTAGGAGTTACTCCCCAGGACACCTGCATTCAAGGCCTGATGGGTGTCCAGGAGGGCTGCGGGCACTCAAAGCCGTGAGAGCTGGTATTCGCCATGTGTGGTACGGAGCGTCTGGGGGGAGGGGGATCAAACATCCTGGCACTCGCCGTGATCTGCTTTATGGCCTCTGTGCGCATCAGGTGGCTTTTATTGGCCTTTAGGCTCCAGAGAATCTGAGTGACCTTGTCCAGGAAATCCGGCCCGTGGGGACAGAGCCAAGGACAGAAGTCTGTTTGCCCCGCAGGGTGGGGTGCAGGTTTAGAAAGGTGGGGGTGATGGAGCAATCTCACTGGTAGAGTCTGAACATTCCCCCCACGGGAGTGGACACTGAGCCAGGACGGCAGCCGGGCAGCAGTGACCAGCCATCCCTGTGGGCAGGACTATGTCAGGGTCTCTGTGATTGGTTCCTGGGAAGAGTGAGGAAGGTTGTCCGGCCCTAACCCCCCTCAAGTGTCCCAGGGAGACACGCTGGTGAAGGTCACCCCTGGCCCAGGTGCCTGGAGACACCATCATTCCCACAGATAGAGCCAAGCTGGGGTGCTGAGGGGTCTCAGGGTACAGGCTGAGCTGTCCACCGAGTCTCTCCTGCTCGCACACCTCAGGGACCTGCCCTATCCCTGGTCATGGAAAAGGAGGGTCCCTCAGCCTCAATGGTAGGGGACGGCTTCGTGGTGGCCCCTCAGCATCCTGGGCTGGTGACCGTGAGCCTTGCCCACCCTGCGACGGAGGGCAGTGCCGTCTGAACCTGGCAAAGGAGGCCACGCCGAGGCCACCCGAGAATGTGGAGACCTCTAGCAGGGACAGCAGCATCTGCCATTGTGCCCCCTGGGACCTGGTTCCCCATAGCCTGGCCCAGCTGGAAGATGTCCCACATAGAGGGCAATGGGGGGGTGAGTGAAGGGTAGTGGAAAGGTCAAATAGGGTGGAGACACCTGGCCCTGCACCCTGGGTGACTGCTTTGATGTCATTGAGCCTGAAGGTGAGGGGTGTCTGGAGCCACTTGAGACCCCCGGCTTTTCCCCCTCACATGGCCTGCAACTTTGAGAAAGAGCCACTGAGCAGGCCTGTATCCTCAGAACCCCTCATTCCTCTCGGCCCTGAGGGTACAGCTTGCTCAGGGGTCACACCAGGGTCCCCAGGAATGAGGCGTGGCTCCCACCGCTCCCCTGCTGGCCTGACTGGGCCTCCCTCCCCAACCCCCCATGCCCCTTCTTGTCCGTTGTCCACACCCTCCAGGATCATGCCATGGCACGTCCTACAGAATGTCCCACTACCTCCGGGGATCACATTCATTCATGTCTGCGGACGTGGGCTTGTGCGGCCCTGAACGTCTGATTCTTCTGGAATCACAGGGCTAGCCTTGGCTACACGGTGACTGAAGTCAGTCAAAGCTACATGAGACCCCATTAAAGAATATATAAATCACACATCACACATATGGCTGTCTAGGGCATCGATGGCTCAGTGGTTAAAAGGCACCAGCTTGATGGCGTGAGATCAAGCCCCAGAACCCACAAAAAGGTGGAGAGAGACAAGCCGACTCACAGAGTTGTCCCCTGGCCTCCACACATGTGCTGTGACGTGTGTGCGCACACACACATGCTGTGACACACACACACATGCTGTGACACACACACACATGCTGTGACACACACATGTACTGTGACACGCGTGTGCTATGGCACACATGTAATGTGACACGCGTACTGTGACACACACCCTACACACACACACACGTGTACTGTGACATACACATACACATACACCTCACTCATAAACAATTGTGAACTAAGAGGATAAAAAGTAACTATGAAGAACGGAAAGTTACCTGCAGAATTTCCTATTCTATTCATTCTGCCAGGGTTTTATCAACACTATCTTTCACGATGTTTAAAAACATTGGGTTTCTACCCAACATTCACATCAGCTGCACACAGCCTCAGGCCAACAGACAGGGCTCTGTGCACACAGGAGAATATTACTCTGCACACTATTTCTCAGCTCTGTGCCTTCCACAAGGGTGAAGCCTGGCTTGAGCTCGCAGGGCAGGGCGGGGCAGTGCAGGGCACAGCTTGCATACGGGAGGCTGAGACAGAAGGATCACAATTCCAAGACCAGCTTGAGCTGCATAAAGAGAATTTTTCGAAAAGGGGAAACGTGACTGGGACATGGTCCAGCCACTGAAAGCGTTTGCCGCACAATCCTCAGGACCCGTGGAAGGAAGCGCTCCCGCTGGGGGGGGGCAGCCAAAGTTTGGGTGCACAGAGCAGGGGCAGAAATGACAAGAGATCCTGCCTCAAAATCAAAAGAAACCAGAAAAAGACAGCCCTACCGTGAGAGGGAAGGTGGGGGCAGGAGAACCATCCAGAAGCTTGCTCGAGGGCCAGTTATCCTGCAGCGTGCTGCACAGTGATAGAACAAGAGAGGCCTTGCTTCAGCAAGGTGGAACGTAAGGGTTCCAAAAGTTGTATTGACATCTGCACATATGCCACAGAAAGAAAAGAAAGGGAGGGAAGAGAAGGGAAGAATGGAAGGAGGGAAAGAAAGAAGTGAGGGAGGGAGGGGGAGGGAGGGAGGAAAATGGATGGAAGAAAAGGAGGAGGAAGTCGGAGGGAAGATGCGCGTGAGGCACGACAGAGATGGAAGCACAGGCATATGATTCCTGCTGTCCAAGGTGGAAGCAGGGTCACACCATCAGGGCCAGGGAGAGGCGGAGCAGCCACTAGCAAGCACAGATTCTTGGGGGGCTCAGTAGGGGTGCTGGTTCACAGGTGCAGGTGCACTAAGTTCCATCCAGCTCTTCACCCAGTTCCAGTTTGGTAACAGGTGTCAACTTGACAATTGAGAACCAAACCTTTAGGTACACCTGCAGAGAATTATTTAGTTAAGGCCTCTAAGCCAGCCTGTGAGAGATGGACTGGTGTGGGAGACTGAGCCCACAGTGGGTGGGCCTTCCACGGGCAGTGGGCGAAGGCGGAGAGACTGGCTTAGTCATTGGCAGACTGGCACGTCGGGAGGTGACTGACACATTGGGAGATGGATGGCACACCGGGAGGTAAGCCCCTCTTTTAGCTTTTCCCGTGAGTGCGTAGCGACGTTCCCTGGGTCCTGCTGCGGGGATGAATGGACCCCAGAGACACCGACAGCCCACAATAGACCCCTTGTGCCCTAAGCTCTTTGGGGTCTGCGTTCATTCAGCAACGGGAAGATGAACTAACACTACCCGGGCTGGAAAGTGTCATGTATCTATTTCAGCTAACGATTTGGGGGAGTCAGGGTTTTAGCGGGGGATCTGCTGTGCTGGAGATCACACTGGGCCGAGGTCCACAGGGACATCTCCAGAAGGTCTGAGAAAGCGTATATCTCTTCCTCGCGCCGTGGCCCACACAGCTGGCGGCCCTGCAGCTGGAGCAAGGCTTCTTTCCCCTCAGCTCCAGTTTCTCCGGGCAGCGGGCAGGGCGCCATTGATTTTCCATCCTGGGCCTCTTCACCAGGAAAGCTTATCACAGAGTCAGACGCGCCCCTGGGCTCTTATCCTGTGCAGAGAATCGAATCCTGACCTTATCGCATCCTCTTCAGCTCTGGGTCATCTTTTTAAGATAAAAGAGCTGGGAGGGGTTGGAGATGCAGTGCTAGGCAGGGAGCACATCCCTACGGCAGGGGGCATATCTGTAGCTGCGCCCAAAGAATCTCGGTCAGGTGTCCCCCCTGAGAACTTGGGAGTTTATCAGATGCCCTTTCCTGTCTTCTGAGAGCCTAATCTCCTCTATCCCAACCACGCTCAGCCTGGTGGCATCTCCCCATGAAGCCCAGCTCTGTCCTCCCAGTGGGCATCCCCTGCCTCCCGGGCTGCCAGTGGGCATTTTCGGGCTCTGCAGGAAGAGGATGCTCTCCTGAGCTCCCTTCACTGTGGAACGGTGGGAGCTGCGGGCCCAGGGCCTCTGGTCTGGGGCTGGAAGTCACCCTGTTGTCTGGGATTCCCGAGAGTTCCACGGCGTGGAGCTAGATAACAGCTCGGGTAAGGGTCCAGTTCTCAAGCCCCCTGTCCTGCCCCCAGGGCCCGGGGCCAGCAGCACCTGCGACTCTTCTGCCTTCTGTGTTGCTGTGGAGCGCCAGGCCCCCGCGGCCTCAAGAGCCTTGGGGAACCAAATGCAGTCACACGGAGTCTAGCAGGAGCAATGGTACCCGGTGGGTACTGGGTCTGCAGGAGGGGGCTGGCTCTGGGGAACCCGACCGCAGCTCTCTGAGCCTCACGGACATGGCAAGCGGGACAGAATACAGTCTGCATGGAGGTGGCTGGGCCGGCTGTCTCATGCGAGAACAGGCCAAGTGACCACCGTGTTAGTGTCAGCGTCCAGCTGGCTCCTGTGAGCATCAGTCATTCACCCTGGTGTTTCAGAGAGGTAAAAATGGGTGGGTGGGGGTGCTGGGGAGACGTCTCAGGGGTTCAAGCCTTTGCCCTGCAAGCAGAAGGACCTGCCTAGGGTCCCCAGATCCCACATGACAATATCTGGCAGAAACGGCCATGGCCTGCAGTTCCGGCCCCGGGAGACAGAGCTGACAGTCCCCAGAGCCAAGCAATGAGGAGGTAGAACAATCCAGAGTGAGTCCCGATCCCAGCCACACCGGCGCACGCGTGCGCGCGCGCGCGCACACACACACACACACACACACACACACACACACACACACACACACACGACAAAAATAAACAATTTTAAAAAGATGCATAGTCAGAGCCCGGATGAGGCTTCTCCGCCGATCTGTTCTTAGCCCTGGGAAACTCAGTGTCTGGGAAAGGAAGGGGTGACAGGAAGGAACCCCTCTTGGGCCTTCCCAACTATGCGACTGCCCTCTGTCTCCTGGGGGAATCCTCTGTGGATCCTCCATTAGCACCGAGGAGACTCCTGGCACACTTCCTGATTGCCTAGCCCTTGGGTCAGCCCGATGAGTCTAGCTGTAGGGCGACCCAGGCCAAGGGTCAAAGTGCAGCCCTGACTCTGTCTACCTCCACGTCCAGAGTGTGGCTGGGCCCTGGGAGGGGGATGGGGCGCCTGGGACTGGCCACCTCCCTACCCACAGGGGCTTTCCTAGTCCATCCATGCTTGGTGGTCTACCAGTCTGGTGGCCTTAAGGGTCTTCCTATTTGTGGGGCACCCTCCATCCTCAGGAGCCTGCCAAGACACCCATGTCCCCTCGTAGTAGCCGTCTCTCTGTGAGGATGCGGGGGCTCCGTGGGGGCCTCGGGAGGGTCAGCTGGAGCAGCCCTGGGTCTGGTCCAAGGACAACAGTGTCTCGTGAGCCATCTGCTCACGGTGACGCCCTGAGCCTGAACTAGGTGCTGAAGCGCGTGGTCCACACTTCCTCCATCACCCCTGCGACAGGGGGTCAGTCCCCCAGCACCTGGTCTTGTGTCCACTCCAAGGATGAGGCTCCTGCCCAGAACGACACCCCCAATCCTTCCCCTCTGGCCCCACAACCTTCTGGCAAGAGCCTCAAGGATCAGCCCCCTCTACCACCCTCCCCACCTTCCCTGCGCCCACGCAGTAGGTGCTTGGAACACAGAGGGAATGTCGTGTCGGGGCTGCGCTGTGTGCGGAGCAAGGGTGCGAACAGGTGGCACTTCCTGCTGCCCCTGTTAGAGTTTTTCCTGGGGAGACAAAGAAACGCACCGGCCACAGAGCAAAGGAAAGACCCTGCTCCAGGCCCCTCCCTCGGCCCATGGGCTTCATGGGGGCATCTCGCTGAAGCTGGGTTATTTGAAGAAATGTCTCCAGGAGGCTGGACATCACCGAATGCGTCTCTCCCAGAAGCGGTTAGCCGGCTGTGTACCCCGGGGAGGGGCAGGGCCTCCTGAGCTCCTCCCCCGGCAGCTGTTAGCTGTCCGTCAATCTTGGGAGAGGGGTAAAGTCCCATGAAACCCTCTCTTCAGGAGCAGTTAACTGCTCACAACTGCCCATAAAACCTGGGGGAATAGGAGGGGCCTCATGGGCTCTCCCCTCAGCAACCTTTGACTGCCCGTCAATCCTGGGGGAGGGGCAGAGCCCTCTGCTCGCCTCCAACAGCTGTTAACTGCCTATCAGTCCTGGCAGGGCTCCGAGAGTCTCCACTGCCTCCATAACTAACTATCAATGGGCCCATCTTGTGCAGCTTGTGTGGGGCCCATCAGGGGGGTCCCATCATGCCAGGGGACAGCATTCCACAGCAACCCCACAAGAGACATTCCCTGCAGGAGACGTTCCAGCCGCCCTGGTCCACCAGCCCTGTGCCCGTGCACCACAGCCCCCTGGCCTGTGTGGCTAGGTGTGCCCGCTTCTTCCGAGCCTGGAACAGACCACACTCAGCTGGGCGGTCGGGTCTGCAGGAGTGGGGGGCATAGAGGACCCTGTTAGTGGCCAGCATGACCAGGCGCTGCTGCAGGTGATTAGCCGTCTCTGTTCTGCACAGGTGATGGGGTGCGCCCCCCAGGTCCCTGCGTCGCTGGGCCTGGCCACTCGGAGGGCTTTCCCCACAACGCCCCCTTGCTGCTGGGTAGACGGGAGCAGGCTGCCCCTGCTGGTGGCCACCACTGCCCACCACTTCCTGTGACCACCTCACAGTGCCGCCCAGCCCCGGCCCCTTGCATGCCGCCTGGTACCCGTGGCTTCTCCCAGTCGTCCAAGACCAACAGGCCAAGGGCCGTCCCCACAGAGCCCTCAAGATGCTCACAGAGCCTCTCTGTCCAGCCAGCCCTTGGCCACCTCCCATGGGGTCTATGTGGCCTGATCCGGGGTTCTCACTCTGTTCCTGTGCCTATCGGGGACAGGAGGAGAATGCTCCAGGCTGCCAGCTCCTCTGCTGCAGGGAACCGACCTGTTGCCTGCCCAGGTGTGTGTGTGTGTGGGGGGGGAAGGCCATGCCAATGAGCTGGGCCACTGACCCACCTGGGGCAGAGTTTCAGGCTGTGGGTACATGGAGCCCTGCAGGGTGATATCTGGTCTGAGACCCCCTTAGTCTCTCAGCTTGAGCCTCTGAATCACCCCTAATAAGAATGGCTTCTAGAATCTTCCAGCAGCCTACCGTGAGCACAGATGAAGCACACACAGGCCCCTCACCCTGCTCAGCCCTGGACGCAGCATGCCCAGCTCCCAGCTCCGGGGGCTGGCTCCTCTTGAGGCAGGAAGACCTGGCCAGAGAGCTGGGGCGCCTGGCCCACACCCCAGCTTAGTGTGGCCAGAGCCAAGTCACACCCCAGACTCCCACAGCTCCTCCACAGCCTGCCCCTGGAAGAGAGGCGACCAGAAGCAGGACGAGGGGAGCGCGGCACAGGGACGACAGCCGATGGGTGACGGGGCTGCCCAAGGCCTCGGCTGCTGGCAGGTGACAGTTCACACCCAGTGGGTGCATGGTAGGCCTGGCAGCCCCCTGGGGACAGCTGCCACCATTGCTCCAGGCTTAGAGGAGTGGTTCAGTGACTCAGATGGGCGTGTAGAGACCAAGGCCGAGTAACCAGGTCACCCCACACCTGCTGCCCTGCAGCCTCCCAGCATCCTCCCGTGTGGCCAACGTAGACAGCAGGGCTAGCTCCGAGGCTTCAGCACCAAGTCTCTGGAGCAGCTGGACAGGAGGGACCCGGGCTTCTCCGTGGTTGCCTGGCAGTGCCAGATAGGCGCCTGGGTCTGAGCCTCAATCTCCCTTGTGACATGCGCACTCACAGGTGAGCTTCCCTATAATGAGCAAGCCAGTGGGCACTGGGAGTTGAAGCCACACCTACAGTCCACTCTAGCATAGGTCCCTCCCTCGTGTGGTATCCTCAGTGCTCTCTAGGGAGACCAGCTCTCTGGGGGGGG
Organism: Typhlomys cinereus; assembly: GCA_023101885.1. Lineage (NCBI taxonomy): Eukaryota > Metazoa > Chordata > Mammalia > Rodentia > Platacanthomyidae > Typhlomys > Typhlomys cinereus. The sequence goes on from JALPQD010000336.1 coordinate 1,005,001, forward strand.
GTGGCTGGGGACCCTCTCAAAGAGCAGGGACGCTCTACAGGAATGAAGGTCGACAGGGGGTCTGGAGCCCTCGGTCTTGCCCGGGGAGAGCCTGGTCCTTCTGGACCCCTGTGGCTGGGGACTGGCGGGCAGGCACCCGCATCTGTGGGCTCTGAGTGGAGGGGACTCAGTGGCGAGGACCGTGAGTCTCAGGACAGAAATAGCGCCAGGGTGGGGCAGCATCTCCGTGACAACAGGGCATGAGGGTGGTGGATGTCCTGCTGAGCCGTGGGGAAGCTGTGTGCACCCCTCGATGCCCCCCACCCCCAGGAGCTTGGAAGGTGTTCACCATAGAGCTGGAAGCTTCTGCCAGTGGGGACAGCTTGGGTGCCCAGGCATAGGGAAGTCAGCAGCCTGACATACTGGGTATCAGCCCTTCCTGGTAGTGGCGTCAGCGCCTGGTAACCTGGGCAGCAGGGAAGGCTTGGTAGGCATCAGGAGATCAGAGAACCGTCGTTAAAGGCCCCCAGACCTGGCTTGGACTGAGAATGGGGTGTGGCAGAACTCCGAGGCTGAGCGTGTGAAGACAGACCCTGCCGCGGCTGGTCGAGACTGGCAGCCAGGCAAGAGTGGATCATGGCCGTGGCTACTACTGATCCCTGAGGTTCACCTTGAGTGACTGTGGCTCTGGCAGGACGCCCCATGGGCAACGAGACTGGACTTGCCTGGGAAGAAATCGAGGTAACCCAGGCCAGCCAGAATAGCCGTGTCCAGGCTGCACTGGTCAGTACCACTGATGGAGCTCAGGGTTGAGTCCCTCAGGGTGACAGGGGACCCGAGAAGCTGGGGTGGACGGGCTGCAGCAGGAAGCAGCCCTCCCTGTCCACGCTCAGATGGGGTCAGTACCAGACGCAGGATGTTGCTGCGCTGCTTGGTTGCCGATAAATTCAAAACCAAATGACTTAAGGAAAGGAGGGCTTTATTTTGGCTACGATTCTTGGTTGTAATTCCTTCTCCAGTTTGGCAGGAGGGCCCACGCCAACACTAGGAACTGGCCATACCATATCTATCCATCCACAGGACTGCCAGGAGAGGGGAATCCTTATTTGCCAGACTAGCATGTGTACTAAAACATGCCAACTTCCTCAACCAGCGCCCTCCATCGCATTCATGTGCCGAGGGACTAGCCCCACCTTCCACGTTCTGGCCTCCCCCAGTTAGACAATCCCTATAGGCCGCCCGGGCCCAGCCCAACAACCCTCAAATGCACCCAAAGCTCCAAGCCTTCAGCCATCAAGTGACCCCTATATCTAACCATGGCAGGGGCCCAACAAGCACCCCACAGACACAACAGAGCATCCACTTTTCTTCTAGTTCTGTCCATGGTGAAGGGTGTGTCCTGGGACGGACACTTCTGTCACTCTTGCCATGGAGCAAGGGCACGTGCTGCTCCGACCCGCTCCACAGAACCTCGTCAGGCTCCTCCTCCCTCACAGGCTCCTCCCCTCGCCGACTTGGCTGAAGACTAGGGTGGTGGCTCTACGACAGCCCAGTTTTCCGTGAGTCATCCGTGTTGCAAGTGTACCCTTGAGTGGTATAGCTGCCTGCAGGCTGCCCGCGGTAGCTGCCTTGGGATCGCCCACTGTCCTGTAAGTAACCACGGTACATGCCCTAGTTCACCAAACTCAGTGACATGGCCATTTTTTTCAGTCTGTCAGCATCTACTGTTTCCACGGAAAAGCTCATGAGAGGCACGAGGACGTCCCGGGTGAACTTCAAGCCTCTTGTCTATTCTGAGGGCCTGAATCACACCGATTACTCTCCCTCTGCCCAGGAAGGCCCGGGGAGCAGAGGGCTGCTGCTGGAATAAGCTGGGGGGTGGGGACAGGGGGCTTCAGGAAGCAACAGCTGCCCAAATCCTGATGGTCAATCCCAAGGACTGCAGGAAATCAGGAGGGCAGCTGCGGCCCCAACCTCGCCACCTTGTGGTCACCGGGCTCAACTGCAGGAACTGCCTGCCTGCTGTGGAGCCCAGAGCTGGGGAGGGGGTGTGAGCGCAGCCGCCAGAGACTCTCTCCTCTCTTCATCCAGCTGTCAAATGCACGAGACCAACCCAGTGGCCACATTTAAACGCATGGTACACTTAGAAGTCCAGGCTGCCCCTCCCCCACCCGTTCACCATCCCCTCCCATGCACCCTCTGGGGACTGGAGGACACCCTCATGCAGAGGGACAGGTGTCCGCAGACCGGGAGGTGATAATGGGGGCTGAGAGGCAGCCATGCCAGGGAGCCCCTACCCTGAGCCTCTTCATAGACTCTTTCCTGGGGGAGGCCTGAGGAGGAGTGGGATGGGGGAGGGAAGAAGCTCAAGGATGGGCTGAGTGGGCAGTGAGGCCGGCAGTTCTGGTGCTTCTTAGATCACAGCCACGGGACCCGTCCACTACTCCCGCCAGGCAGGGGAAGGGCTCCGCACCCCCCTCCCCCCAGCACGCCCTAGCCTGGAGTACCTGGGCAGCCCGGTACTGCAGCTTCTGGTCCTCCTGCCCGCAATGGGTGCCGTGGCCCCTGTGCCCGTGCCGCCCCGCTGGGCCCCCTGTGCCAGCTCCCAGGACGCAGCTTAATGCAGCGCGCCAGGAAGAACAAGAGCACTGCTGCAGCCGGCGCTGTGTGAGCAACAAGGTGACAAGTGGCACGGTTCCCATGGGGACCAGAGGCGATGGGTCCTCTGAACAGTCTGCACTGCAGGGAGGACCCGAAGACCTCGCTCTCTCCTTTGGCGCAGGGCTGCTGGGGAGGACGGGACTGTGTCTGCAGGGGCTGGCATGCAAAGGCCCTGGGGCTGCGTGCGGCCTCCTGGCAGCTGCCAGCAGCGCGTATCACAGGCAGGTGACTGGGGGTGGGAGCCACTTTCTCACGGGTGGCGTCACTCCCTCAGGGATCTCACCCTGACGAGACCGTGGCACGCGTGCCTCATCCTCTTCAGGGGCGTGGGCAGACAAAGGGACACCTCCAGGGCAGCGAGGACATGGCAGATGGACCGCAGATCCTGTCAGCCAGCATGGCTGCCGCCTGCTCTGCTTCAGACAGAGCTTTGGTCTACATCACAGAGGCCACCACCTCCGGGGGACCCAGCTCCCTTCAGACTTTGCCTCCCCGGGGGCTCTCCCCCTCCCAGATCTTCTTTCAGATGTCAGCCCACTGTGAGCAGAGGGATGTGCTGCTTCCTCTGGGGGCGACGGCAGCAAGAGCGGGGGACGGGAAGTAGAAAGGGGCTGGGCGGGGGTCAGCTGCCCGCGTGCAGGCAGCTGGTGGGGGCGCTGGCACCTCTGTGCCCTCCCGTGGGCCAGGAGACAGGACCGTGCCCCACATGATCTCTGCAGCGGGAGCCGAACGAGGCAGGCAGGAGGAGCCAGGCCCGCGGGGGCTCTGGGCTGGGCTGTGGGGGCACCCGGCTCACTTGGGCAGGTTTTCTCTGAGCTGCCTAGATGCTTGCAGTGAACACCCCCCCCCATCCACCCCTGCACCACAGGCATGGTGAGAAACTAGGGGGCTCTTTATTTGGGGAGGATGGTGTGGCAGGGTGCTGGCCCGGGCACTAGTAGCCAGCCAGCTGGACCACGCTGGGGTGGCGGTTGCGGTGGAGCATGCACTTATGGCGGTCGATGAAGAGGCTGTTGGTCTTGACAGCGATGTCCTTCTCCAGGCTCATGCGCGTGTCCTCCAGGTTCCGCAGCGCCTGCTCGGCCTCCTGCAGCTTCTCCTTCAGCACCGTGAGGGACAGAGTCAGCTCCTCCACCTCGCTCATCAGCCTGCGGGAAGGGGAGGCCATGGTGTGCCGGGTGTAGGGGAGAGGGTGTACTGGGGTGTAGGGGAGAGGGTGTACTGGGGTGTAGGGGAGAGGGTGTGCTGGGGTGTAGGGGAGGGGATGGTGTGCTGGGGTGTAGGGAAGGGGAGGGTGTGCTGGGGTGTAGGGGAGAGGGTGGGCTGGGGTGTAGGGGAGAGGGTGGGCTGGGGTGTAGGGGAGAGGGTGGGCTGGGGTGTAGGGAGAGGAGGGTGGGCTGGGGTGTAGGGGAGAGGGTGTGCTGGGGTGTAGGGGAGGGGAGGGTGGGCTGGGGTGTAGGGGAGGGGAGGGTGGGCTGGGGTGTAGGGGAGGGGAGGGTGGGCTGGGGTGTAGGGGAGGGGGGGGTGGGCTGGGGTGTAGGGGAGGGGAGGGTGGGCTGGGGTGTAGGGGAGGGGAGGGTGGGCTGGGGTGTAGGGGAGGGGAGGGTGGCTGGGGTGTAGGGGAGGGGAGGGTGGGCTGGGGTGTAGGGGAGGGGGGGTGGGCTGGGGTGTAGGGGAGGGGGGGTGGGCTGGGGTGTAGGGGAGGGGAGGGTGGGCTGGGGGTATACGGGAGGAACAGCATCCTGGGTCACGGAGGACCCCAAGAGGCCCACAGGGAACCCCAACAGAGTCAGATCCCTTACAGATCTGACAATGAAGAGGGGTCATTACTCCCGCCCCAAAGATGCTTCCCGTGGGCTGGAGCGGCGAGGGTGGGGGGTGGGGGGGGGGTGAGGGGGAGTCTTGCAACATCGCCATCTACTGGTCCTGACTGGCAAGGGGAGGTTGACCAGGACCGTCCTGGATCTGGGAAAGCAGGGCACACACCCTTTGGAACCTGATTTCAAGAACAAATTGCCAAACAGGCAGGAGAAGGAAGCAGATACTGATGCTCAGAAGGGAACTGGGCACTGGCTGGATCAGGGAAGTAAAGACATGTTCCAGATGTCACGCAGGACACATGGGTAGCAGCGGTAAGCTAGCGGTGCAGGGCTGGGTTGCAGCTCTGCCTGGTCTCTCTGCCCTGGGCCCTCGGCAGCCCAGCCGGCAGAGTGAGGCTCCTTCCGGGGTGAGTCCTCGTCACCCAGAAGGACGTGTGCTGCCCCGACATGCAGCCCCCTTCAAGAAGCCCTCGGGGCCCCTTGTCTGTGCCTGTGAGAGGCTTGCTCCTTCACGCAAGATGCACAGGAGCCGCGAGAGCCCCAGGCAGGTCCAAGAGCCTCGCAGGTGACCACCACAAGGATTGCCCCGGCTGTGGCCAGCGGCACCTGAACTGAGCGTTGTCCCGGCATAGCTCCACGTTGGGCCGGTGGGAGCGCTGGTATAGCCGGGTCTGAGCCACGCGCAGGGGCGCCTCCTTGTCTCTGATGGCCTGCTTCAGGGCCCCGATCTGGCGCTCCTGGTCCGTGATCTCCCGAAGCACCTGCAATGGGAGCCAAGGCTGGCCACGTCTCGTTCCGGGCCCAGCAGTGGTCAGCCCGACCTTCCTCAGCTGTGGCTGGAGACGCGAGCCCTGGCCTGCTGAGGCAGCCCTGCCCAATGGTCTCCAGAGGGTTCCATGAATCAAAGCAACCTGTCCCCCTCCCACCCCCCGGTCTGGTCAAGAACTCCAGGGGCACAGATGCAGCAAAGGCCACACTGCGTAGTGGATCCCGATGGCACTACAGTCCAGGCCTGGCGCGGACACTCCACGGGTACCTCACACCTCTTCTCCCTGGCTTGCCCGCCCTGCATGCTGCCTCATAGCTGGGGGGTGTCTTGGTTAGGGACTCTAGGTGAGGCGTGGGCACAGTGTGACTTGAGTGTGGGGCAAACAGGAAGTCAGGATAGAGTGGGCCTCTCCTGGGACAGAGGGGCGTGTCCCAGGCCCCACCTTGTGCAGGTGGTATTGTAGCTTGTGGAGCGCGTCATCCAGATCCTCGCAGCGACGTGAGAAGCACAGGTTGACAGTGTCGCACTGCAGACGCAAGTCCTCGGACGTGTCCCGCAGGATGCAGTCGATGAGCGACCGCAGGTTGACGGATGCCAGACGCTCTCGCTCGGAGCGGATCAGGTTGTCCTGGCTGAACTTGGCCCAGGTCTCGGGAGTGGAGGCGCTGCGGATGAGGCCAGGTGCAGCCAGGTCGGAGTGCGAAGGCTGCCCACGTGTCTGCCCCGGCCTGCCCCTTGGGCTTCTGCCAGCAGCGACTTGCTCTCCGCCGGCTGCGTCCACCCCTCCCCCCAACATGCACACAGGGACACACACACACACACACACACACACACACACACACACACACACACACACACAGGGGTCCATCCCACCTATTGGGGTCCAGGCCACCCACAGGGGTCCAGCCCACCCCTGGGGTCCAGGCCGCCCACGAGGTCCAGCCCGCCTGTGAGCCCAGCCATGCCGGAGATGAGGGTGTTGGGCAGCGGGCAAGGGTCTTCCGCCTTGTCTGTCTCAGGAGCAGACAGCTACTGCCGAGACTGGGCCCAGGGTCTCGGGGCAGGAGTCGCTCCGATCTGGCTGGAGGTCATCAGGGGAGAGCAGGGCGCAGCTGTGTGCCCACCTCTCCTCGAACGTGCTGGAGTGTTCGTGGAACTGCACCTGGGTGCACTGGTTGGTGTAGCGGGAGCAGGTCTCATCGATGTTGTACGCCTCCACCTTGTCCGACCAGTCTATCTCGCAGGTTTCCTTCTGTTCCCGGTTCAGCCTGGGGAAAGGCAGCCACGAGCTGCGGCGCGACGCTAGCGGACACCCTCCGTCCAGCCAGAAAGGAGGCTCTGTTCTGACTCTGGCCGCCTCCCGGGGAAATCTCCCGGTCAGCAGCGACCGGGCTGCACGTGCCCAGCTGGGAAGCGTGGACTCCTGGCTGCGCAGCCCCCGCAGCCACGGGGTCACGTTCTAGACAGTCTGCCCACCGCCGGTGAGTACTGGCGTCCCTAGGCTCCTTCCCAAGGGCTCCTGTGACTCACCGCGTCTGGGTCACGGTTTGCAGGATGGTCCTCTTCAGCAGCTCCTGGACGTTCTTGATGAGCTCAGCTTCCTGGAGGGAAGGAGGCCCCAAGTGAACAGCAGAGCCCTGGGTGACGGGGCAGCTGAGGGCTGGGCGGGGCTCTCACTTTAGGACCCCCTCCCTGAAAAACAACAGGGCATGAATCCAGCCCTTGCTGCTGGCTTCTGGGTGGTCGAGCGAGTGAACTTTTGGCATGTTCTAAGTGGGTGATTCTCCTGGATGCTTCTTCCAGACCACGGGGGGGGGGCGGTTTACCCATGACAGTTCCCCTGGATCTGGGCCATCTTTGAAGTTCCCCCAGTGCACTGCTGGGCATCAGACTTATCTCAAGCCTTAGACCACCCCTGACGACCCCAATCCCCTTGGAGGCCAGATGTCTCATTGGCTGGTCATCCAAGAACAGACGTGTGTGTGCGTGCATGCTCATTGGACAGTGCGTGTGTGGCGGTCAGAGGCCAGTTTCATTTTCTGGATACCAAGAATCCTGTGTGCAATCCACATGGACCAGATTCCCACCACTCTTCACTGCCCGACGGTCGGCTCCCCATCCCTGCACCTTGCTGTGCTGTTCCCCACCCCCCACCCCCCAGTTCCTTCTCCTTTGGTGATGCTCTAGTTACCGGCAGCAGGTGAGGCTGGCCTGGGGGTCTTGGCCCAGGGCAGAAGCACTTGAAGTGAGTCATGGGGCAGAAAAGGGTGATTAGGGAAGAGACGAAGTTTCCCTCTGAGTCCGGAGTGTGGCAGGAGCTCTCTTAGACCCCAGACCTCTCACCGTTGCCCACGGGCCTGGAGCTCACCTTGGGGGCCCTGGGGCTGAGGGACTTAGAGTTGTGTCCAGTAGCCAGTGCCAGCCAAGCAGCCCCTCATCCCATGGGCCCCAAGGACGGGCCTGGTGGGCTTGGTTGGACAAAGGGACCTGGAGCAGGATGCTCGGGAGTGCAGTTCGTGAGAAGGGTCTTGCCATTGGCCCAGGCCGGTCTGGAACTTTCCATCCTCCTTCCTCCGCCTCCCCAACATGGAGATTATAGGTGTGTGCCACCGTGCCGGCCAAGAGGCTCCTTGAGGCTGGGACTGGGGGGGGTGCATTGGTGACATGGCTCTGCCCGCCACACCTGCAGCTCTGCCTGGACTGGATCTGCACCATGAGAGCCAGTGTCCCGTCCAGGCAGAGAGCAGACAAGGCCCTCGACTGCTGGAGGCGGGGAACCAGAAGCAGGGGAGTTTCTTAGCAGTCGAGGACCCCAGTGGCTGGAGGATCAGGGTCTTGTGCAGGCCCAGGGACAGCGCCGTGTTGTGCCACGTGGGACGCCGAGGTCCTGTGGACTGCGCTGTCCGTGCCAACGGGCAGGGCCCGTCCCCACCTGGGCCCTCACCCCGGGCCACACCTTCAGAAGCTCCACCTCCACGTAGTCCCGCACAAGGTCGGGGGGCTGGCGGCGCTCGCGGCACTGCAGGTTGTCGGTGGCGATGGAAAAGAGCACGGTGGTCGCATCCAGGGCGCGCTCCAGCCGCTTCTTCTGGGCCAGCAGCAGGGTGGTCTCGGCGGTCAGCTCGTCCACCTCACGCTGCAGCTCCGACTTCCAGCAGTGCATGTCCTCCAGGCGCTCCCCCACCTTGTGTGTGGAGTCCTGCTGCGTGCGCTGCGCCAGCGCCTCTGTCTCGGCCGCCAGCTGCTGGCTTTCGTGCCGCTGCCGCTCCGAGTAGTCCTGGTCGGCGAAGGCCTGGTGGTAGCGGGCGTAGAGGTTCTGAAACCACTCGTCCATCAGATACTTGGCTGTGCGGAAGCCGGCGGTGGCCAGGCCCGAGGAGGTGTAGGCACCTGTGTTGTAGGCCATATCGTACTCCTTGGGTGGCAGCTCACAGACGTCCACCGACTGTGGGGCGGGCTCCTTGGTCAGGAGCACCTCTGTCTGCGCCATGGTGCCAAGCTGCCCAGCTGAGCAGGACTGGGGAGCGAAAGCGGGGTCACTGGGCAGTGAGCCAGACACGGCCAGAGAGCAGCGCTGGCCCTCTGTCCTGAGCAAGACTTCTGGTTGCCCAGGGGACGCTGTATACACCAACGGGCCTCCTGTTGCTGGGCAACAGCAGCACTCAGGGGGAGGGGCACTTAAAGGGCCAAGCAGGGGTCAGCGAAGGACTTGGTGTGCAAAGCCTGAGGGCCTGGGTTCGATCCCCAGATCCTGTGGAGGGGGGGGTGTTGCGTGCACTGGGGAGACAGAGGCAGGCTGACCATGACCCCCAGCCTGCCAGGCTGGTCTACCAGGCCAGCGAGAGATCACCTTCAAGTCTCAAAAAAATCACACACACCTGCAGGTTTTCTCTGGCCTACACACACACACACACACACACACACACACACACACACACACACACACACGGCTCTAACCCATCCTCCCTGCCCACCTTGGTCCAAGCAGCAGAGACCTACTTTCACGGTTCTTGGTTCACAGTTCATGTCTGCTAGAGGGTCCTGAGGTCAGCCCTGGACCTCCATTCCTTGTCGGTGAGGAGCGGGCCTATGCCCGTGATGCCCCGTGCCCCCCTCCCCTGGCTCTTGGGTCCTGCCTTCCTTGGATTGTCTTCTGAGTCTTAGCCAGACTGATGAAAGGGACTCTGCCATTGGAGTCTCCTTTGGGGCACAGGAGGTGGGCTACGGGGTAAGCTTCGGGGCACCTCTGCCGCTGGAGTCTCCTTGGGGCAGAGGAGGTGGGCTAGGGGATAAGCCTTGGGGCACGGGTGTTCTCCCACTGTCCTCACGCCCCAGCACCACCAGTCCCCCAAACAGCACTGAGGTCCCACAGCCTTGCACCACTGCTCACGGGATCTGAGTCCTTCACCCAGTCCTGGGAGGCTGGGCCCTCCTGACTTCTACCCCAGCCTCTGGGCTTGGGGAGCTAGCCCCGGGTAGTTCCTGCGGGGACCCTAGCCACACCTACTTTTGGGGCCCCTCCTCCTCTTCCTTCAGCTTTCAGCCGGGACTCCCACCAGAACCGCCCGGGAAGTGGGCGGTACTCTGACTTCAGCGACTAGCTGCGTCTGGAATCTCTGACCGGCTCTTCCTGAGGAGGGGGGCGGGTCCGTCTCAGTCGCTGTCCCAGGCCTCTGCAGCAGGAAATTACTGAGAACTCAGGCCGGGCTCGTTGCCAATATGACCAGCAGGGGGCACCACTGACCACAGAATGCTACGACCACCTGTTCAAACAGCTCTCATCTGGGCATCCCCTGCCTTCCTTCTCCGGAGGCGCCGCCCACACACCATCTCACAGGAAATTCATTCTCCCACTCAACATGGGAGCCCTGGCCCTGCTGTACCCCAGCCCCTCTGCTTCCTACTCCGGCCTGGTCTCGCCCTAAAACCTTTACCAGGACTGTGCCTTCCAGGCACCCCTTCCTGAGCTGAGGCCCCTCTCCATGCTGGCTGATGATGCCTGAGGGGTGTCACAGGGGCCACACTAAGAGGGAGGCCAGGAGCCTCAGCTGTGGACTCTTAGGTCAGCTGCCGTCTTACTGCTCTGCATGCTGCTGGTCAAGTCAACAGCTTAAGGGAACCGCTTTATTCCACTTACGGCGCTTGGCTGCAGCTCCCTGTCCACCTCGGCAGAAGAGCTGACACCTGCACAGGAGCCGAGGGAACCGGCCACGCCACACCCGCAGGGCCTCTGAGAGAGGGACGGACGACACTCACTCACTAGACAGCACGTCTGGCCAAGTGTACTGAAGGACACCAACTTCCTCAACCTATTCCCTCCATCTTACCCACCTGCCCAGAGTCTAGTCCCGCTCACCATGTGCTGGACCTTCCCATCAATCAAACAACTTCCTGCAGACTTGCCCAATTCTTCCCAGCTGTGTGTGCGCAGAGCTCCAGCCTTCAACAGCCAATTGACCCCTATGTCTAACTGTGGTAGCAGCCCCGAAACACCCTAACCCTAATCAAGACAGGCTCTCTGCTGATCAAGAGCACAGGAGCTGCTGCAGAATGTCTTTAAGTCCCTCTGTGACTTGGTTTCCCTAGATGGTGCAGGGTGTCCCGGGAAGGACACCTTTCTTGGAGCTGCGTTTCACCTGCTGTTTTTCTCCAGAGCCCAGGGAAGTTTCTAGAACCTGCCCTCGACCCGCAGATCCAGGATAGTGCCAAGGAGGAGGCCTAGTCCAGCTCAGTGGTGTCCGGACACCAGGGGGCATGACACATGGATCATGCTGCCATGGGACCCGCAGGTGAGTGAGGAAGGCCAAGTGTCACTGCAGACTCTCCCGGGCAGGACCGTGCCAAAGCCGGGCTCCAGCCCGAGCCCCGGCTGCTGGAACAGGACCCCGCAGCACCTGCAGGGTGGGCTTGCACAGCGCCTGCAGGGTGGGCCGAGCTTTGTCCCTCTCAGCCTCAGTCTGTCCGGTGCAGAGGCAGGAGGCAGCTGTGAAACCAGCTGTCAGTGTGTGGCCAGGCAGGGCCCTGCCAGCCTCGGTGCCCCTGCCTGGGAGGGACGCCAGGTGCTGCACGGGCTGCTCTGCAGCTTTCTGGATATTAGATTTGTCCCCCAATTGCATTTGAAATGGGGAAATTGAATCTGGAGGTGCACAGAGAGTCCCGTGGACACAGCCCCCCATATCCTCCTCCTCAGCTGTGCTGGGACCTTGCGGCATGGGGGGCACCATCACACTCTGCCTTCATCCCCAGAGACCAGGGCCTCTGCCCAAGACAACCCTTCATCATGCCCCACACCAGATCTCCCAGCCAGCCCACCCCTCAGGGTCATCAGGGTCTCTAGCAGGAGGGAGGGCTGCTCATAGGGCCTCTGCCCAGGCTGACTCCTCTGGGCCGAAGTTCTAGCCCTTGGATGGCTGCGGCTACTGGACAAGGGAATGGAAGGACAGTTTTCTGACATATGTCCCTGCCACAGGGACGACTGAGAGCCGAGGGTCTTCACGGCTGGAGGACGGGCGGGAGGCTCCGCCTCCCCCCACCCCCGCGTCACTGGCTACCCTGGCCAGCCCCTGGGGATGGCAGAGCCCTAGCTGCGGAGGGCCTCTCTGATGCCCTGACTCGTGTCCTGGGGAGAGTCCACGTCACATCTGGATTGACCCAGGGCCAGTGACCTTGGTCTGCAGATCTCTTGCCTGGAGCCCAAGAGAAAGTGTTTCCCCACGAAGCTCAGATGCAGAGGTCACCTTGGAAGAGCATCCGCATGGCAGGGATGGCTCCAGGACTGCGGTGAGCCTAGCGTGAGGGAACCCACCTGCCACGAGCCATCAGGCCTCCGAGGCCACAGCCCACTCAGCCCTCAGCTGTCCCCAGCCCAGAAGGGAATGGGTGGGGAGAGGAGCCTTCTGTCACCTCACAGTTTCATAACCTCCACCAGTGACAGCGCGTCCTGTGAGGTCCAAGCCACGACAGGCTCAAGGTCACACCGCTATGACAGGGCCAGATGAGGAGACACAGACCTCCCACTTGGCCAACCTCCCTGCTCACTCTTGCCTGGAATGACACCCCAAAGAGCCAAGCTCGCTGAACCACACCTGCCTGCAGAGGGGAGGGCGGCATGGCGGCTTCTCTTCCAGGGTCAGCAGGACCATTCAATAGCAGGAGAAGGAAGCATCTTGGAATCCCCGAGCCAACCGTGCAGCAGATGGAGGCCTGTCCCAGGTGGACAGAGGCCTGTCCCAGGTGGACGGAGGCCTGTCCCAGGTGGACGGAGACCTGTCCCAGGTGGACGGAGGCCTGTCCCGTGGTGGACGGAGGCCTGTCCCATGGTGGACGGAGGCCTGTCCCAGGTGGACGGAGGCCTGTCCCGTGGTGGACGGAGGCCTGTCCCGTGGTGGACGGAGGCCTGTCCCAGGTGGACGGAGGCCTGTCCCAGGTGGACGGAGGCCTGTCCCAAGTGGACGGAGGCCCGACCCACGGTGGATGGAGGCCCATCCCAAGTGGACGGAGGCCCGTCCCAGGTGGACGGAGGCCTGTCCCAGGTGGGCGGAGGCCTGTCCCAGGTGGACGGAGGCCCGTCCCAGGTGGACGGAGGCCTGTCCCAGGTGGGCGGAGGCCTGCCCTGTGGCTGACGGAGGTCTGCTCCACAGAAGCAAGTAAGAGAAGAGATCAAGTGTTTTTGGGAGAGACCTCCAGGGGGATAAGGAAAAGCTGGGTGGGACCTTGGGGTGTCGCAGCCTCAGCCCTTAGGACACAAGACAAGGTGAGGGGACACAGGGTGGCAGCAGCTGGCAGAGGGGCTAGCTCAGCGGTCAAGGCGCACAGGGAGTTGCAGGCTAAGAGCTCACTCCTGCTTGCTCCTCCTTGTCTAGCCTGACCCTGGGTGTGCGCAGAGGTAGAGCCGCAGGACTGTGAGTGCTGCCTTGCTGCCTGCCAGTCTGCCGTGTGCCTAGGGAGGCAAGACTCAGACTGGACCCCAGATGAGTCTCAGACTGGACATCGAGATGAGGCTCCTGGGGTTCAGGGAGCCAAGACTAAGCACCTGGGGTTCAGGGCACCAAGATCTGGCCCCTGGGGTTCAGGGCGCCTGTCAGAAGTAGGCTGCAGCAGTGGCCATCAGGCAGCCTGTTCACCTGGAGACCGGGGCTGCCCTGCCGGCGCTCAGCCATGGCGGCACCTCGGCCTGGTTCCCAGGATCCCCCTGATTCACACGGGCCACTCCCCACCGGCATGGAAACTCTGTGGCCAGAGCCCTTGTGTGACCGTGCCTCAGTTTCTCCATCTGCGGTGTGAGACAGGAATCATCACCCACTGATGGGGGTTGAGGAGGAGGTGGGGTTTGAGGAGGCTCCTTCCTGAGCCAGACCATGGAATGGTGAGGTGGAGAGACGGTTTCAGGCCACGGGAAGCCCCAGTCCGTGGGGCTTTGGCAGGCTCCCATCCTGGGCCCCACCTTGACCTTTGCTGACACATGTACAGGAAGCAGCCATGAAATCCAAAATTGAATTAAATAGCGCGTTAAGTCCCTACTTCATGGGCAGGTAAGTACCAGGGCGTTACAGGAGCAGAAGAGCTATGGACCGTGGGTGAGGACACTGGCCTGCAAAGAACTCTCTGCAAAGAGGTGAGAGAGGAGGGGGGCAGCCCTTGGATGGGCTGTAGGGGCACCACCAGCAAGGCGGGCGTGGCAAGGCGGGGCGGCCAGCACTCTTCCTGGCCAGCAGTCAGCAGCCGCGTAGAGAAGGGCCAGCAAGTAGCAAGCACCAGCTTGTGGCATCGATCACGTGCCTGACCAGGAAGCATTTGAGAGCACGCTTGCGTCAAGCACGTGGCCCACTGTGCATCTTGATCCCTCTCATTCTGGAACCTCGTCTCAAAAGGAGACCCCAAGCCCAGGAGCGCTGCCCATCCCCCACCCCAGCATCGCACATCTGCTTCCTGTCTGCACTTGGTCTCTTCTGGATAAACCTTGGATCAACAGAACCATACAGCACATGGTCTTCCTTCTTCATAGCTGCATGGTATTCCATGGAGCAGATTGTCTACACTTGTTTACTGCCTGCTCACAGACAGGGGCTGTTACTATCCTCTGGATATCGTGACCGTGACGTACATGTTTTTGTTTAATCTCCTGTTTTCAGGACCTTGGGATTCTTCGTTGTGAGTGCAGATACCATTCAAAAAGCCCCAAGACCGGACCAGAGGGATGGCTTAGTCAGCAAGCATTCATCCGGAAATGGATCCCCAGCACCCATAGATGTCAGTGGTGGGGGGCACCTTCCCTCAGTGTTGGGGAGGTGCAGACAACAGGACTCCTGGACAACTGGACAGTTCCAGGTTCACTGAGAGACCCTGTCTCAACATATGGGGGGGAGTTGAGGAAGACACTGGATGTCAGCCTCTGACCTCCACATGCATCGTCACACACATACATGCATCCTCACACACATACAGGCATCCTCACACACACATACATGCATCCTCACACACATACAGGCATCCTCACACACATACAGGCATCCTCACAAACATACATCATCCTCACGCACATACAGGCATCCTCACGCACATACAGGCATCCTCACAAACATACATCATCCTCACGCACATACATGCATCCTCACGCACATACATCATCCTCACACACACATACAGGCATCCTCACACACATACATCATCCTCACGCACATACACGCATCCTCACGCACATACATCATCCTCACATACACATACAGGCATCCTCACACACATACATGCATCCTCACACACATACATGCATCCTCATGCACACATACATGCATCCTCACACACATACAGGCATCCTCACGCACATACAGGCATCCTCACACACATACAGGCATCCTCACACACATACAGGCATCCTCATGCACACATACATGCATCCTCACACACATACATCATCCTCACGCACATACATGCATCCTCACACACATACATGCATCTTCATGCACACATACAGGCATCCTCACACACATACAGGCATCCTCACACACATACAGGCATCCTCAAACACACATACATGCATCCTCATGCACACATACATGCATCCTCACGCACATACATGCATCCTCAAACACACATACATGCATCCTCACACACATACATGCATCCTCACACACATACAGGCATCCTCACACACACATGCATCCTCACACACACATACATGCATCCTCACACACATACATGCATCCTCACACACATATACATACACACATATAGGCATCCTCACACACAAACAGGCATCCTCACACACATACATGAACAGAACCTCCATACATGCATCTTCATACACATACATATATGCATCCTCACACACACATACAGGTATCCTCATACACATACATGAACAGAACCTCCACACATGCATCCTCACACACACACACATATGCATCCTCACACACACATACATGAACAGAACCTCCACATATGCATCCTCATACACACGCACAAATATACAGGAACAGGTACAAACATATATCACACATATACATATACACATACATATACGCTTAAACACGTGTACATATACACATGCATAAACACACATGAATATACATACAAATATACACACATACGCACACACACACACATATGAACAGATGCAAACATAAAACATACACACGTGCATACGCACATATGAACAAACACACACATACAAGCAGGTGCAGACATGAACCACACACACATTCATTCTTAAGACAGGCTTTGCAAATACGGCGAGTACAGCAGTTACTCTGTGCTTCTGTGGGACGCGCTCAAAGTCAAGCAGCTTAAAGGGAGAAAGGGAGACTCAGCTTGCAGTTCCGGAGGGGAGACACCGTCCACGGCGGGAAGGCGTGGCTGGCCGGCAGAAGCTGGAGGGGGCCTAAGTCGCGTCCACCATGGAGGCTGAGGGCTGCAAACTGCTGCCTCAAAACCAGACTTCTCCCGGAAGCAGGGTGGAGCTCACCAACCTCAAGGCCCACCCCCTGGCACATGCCTTCCTCCAGCAAGGCTTCCCCTCCTAAAGCTGCCCTAACCCTCCCGAAGGACTAAAGATTCAAACTCATGAGCCCATGAGGGGACAGCGCACACTTCAAACTACAACAGAGAGGAAACTATCTTTATTTCATCTTCATCTCTGAGAGATATTTTTAAATATTTCAAACATTTGAAAGAGAAAGAGAGAGCAGATGTGTGCATATGGCATATGTAGAGGTCAGAGGACAGCTCTCCCATTCAGCTCTCCTTCCGCCATGTGGGCTTCTGGGGAGTGAACCCAGGTGGCCAGAGCTCACAGGCCAGAGCTGAACCCGACCCGCAGCACACGCCTGGAATCCCAGCAACCGAGGTGGATGAGGCAGGAGCATCGCACGCTCAAAGCCATCTCCGGCAACCTGAAAAACAAAACCCTATTTCAAAAGAAATATTCAGGTGAGGTTGAGCTGCTGCGGGGGGGCAGAGGCCAGCCTGGGACAAGAGGGTCACAGTCACCTGTGCCACCCAAAGGACCTTGAGGATGCAGCGCTGAGCCAGCAGGAGGCCGGAGGACTCAGCCATGGAGCTGAGCACAGCGTTCCAGCCCCCAGGAGAGAACCTGCCGTCCCAGGAAGGGGGACCAGGGAGTCCTCATCAGAGATGAGTCTTTGGGGCTCTCCTCGTCAGCAGAGACTCTGGGGGACAGGAGATGTCTGTGAATGGTGTTAGAGCATTCCAGCAGGGTGCAGGATCTGAGATGTGACCCCCATGTGTCCTTGACAGGAGTCCTTTGAGCCCCATGAGGAGCATATTCCCATGGGGTGCAGCAGCCACACACAGGGAGTTGGGGAGGGGGAGCAGCCCAAGCCAGCCACCTTCAAGAACAGCCAAATCCCCACTTTATCAGCTCAGCTTTATCTGCAAAACCTCTACAATTCCCTGAGAAGAAAATTAAATAGAGGATTTAGCAGATCTGGAGTAGGTCGGGGAAGGACCAGGACAGGCAACTCGCTGACGGCTGCTGTCTCTCTCCAAGACAACACGTGGTCAGCTGACTCAAGTTCATCCTTCTGGGGACCCAACCCCAGCCCCCCAAGACTCCACGGCTAGAGGCAGGAAGAAACCCTGCCCCGCTCTTGCCAGCCTCCAACAGGGGTCTCGCAGCACCTTTCCCTTGGTGGCAGGCAGTAGACAGCAACTGGTGTCCAGTGAGGGAAACCCTGTTCTGTGGGCTCTGGGGCCCTCTGCCCATCATCCTGAGGTGCCCATGTGTGCTGCCCCCACTCCGAGGTGCCCATGTGTGCTGCCCCTGCCCATGTGTGCTGCCCCCGCCCTGAGGTGCCCATATGTGCTGCCCCCACCCTGAGGTGCCCATGTGTGCTGCCCCCATCCTGAGGTGCCCATGTGTGCCGCCCCTACCCCCAGGTGCCCGTGAATTCTGCCCCTACCCCCAGGTGCCCGTGAGTTCTGCCCCCACCCCCAGGTGCCCGTGAATGCTGCCCCCACCCTGAGGTGCCCATGAGAGCCGCCTTACACTCCGCTGTGCCCTTTGCACGGTGCCCTCCAATGTGTCCTTGTGTACTGAGCTTAGGCTGTGTTCAGCGGGGACTGTGCCCAGAGCTGTGGGGAAGCAGAATCTACGCCCAGGGTTGGCCCAGCACTGTGGCCTCATGCACTGAGGGAGGCCTGGGTGATGATGGTGGCTGGTGGTCTGTGTCCACATCTGACCTGGTCTCCTCTCACCCAAGGCCGCAAGACAGAAGCCCCGCCCTGCTATGCATGGCCCTACCATGGCCTCTGGGTTCCAGAAGGGGACTCATGTCACTTGGTCACTTCTGCCAGAGGCCTGCATGTAAGAAGGGCCCACCAGGTAGGGGTGGGGAGCACAGATGTTCTGCGGGTCTCTGTCTATCCCATGGCCTCCAGAGCAGGGACCCAGGCAGTGGCGCAAGTGGACCTACGTGTTGTAAGTTCCTGCTGGGCTCTGGCTTGGCCCTCAGCTTCCTCTCGAGGTGAGGGTCAGGAGTCTGCCGGTGAGGGGCCTGGTCAACCCTGCAGTGCCTCAGCCACAGGCGAGCCTGGCTCTAGGATGGCTGTGCATCCCGCCTCACTCATGGCTCAGAACCTGGCCCAGCGGACCCTCATGGCTGAGGGGCGAGTTGCCCTTGGTAGCCAGGCAAAGGGTTTGCTCTGGGGACTCACCCCAGGCACGGTCCAGATCCGAGGCTAACTCTTGCCGCCTCAGGCAGACATGGACGGCTCTGGGCCAGAAGGTGTTGTGTGCATCCGGGGAGACACCAGACAACTACCATCCTCCCCACTCAACCTGGCCATCCAGGGAGTTGATCGGGGTTACTTGTAGAAGTGGGGAGAGGGCGAAGGCTGCTTCAGGAGCAGAGACAACTCAGAGGCACCTACGTCACCAGCAAGTCCACTGCGGCATGACCCTTCGGCTCTGAGGGAGGCTCAGTAGTCGGCAGGTGCTGTCTTAATGGTTCCAGACAAAGATGGAGGGAGAGTGTCCGGAGGAAAGTGCCATCCACCAGAATGAGCCTTTGGGAAACCCCTCGGGAGACCTTCCCGCTCCGAAGGGTCAGCTGCACAGAGTAGGGAGTGCCACGCTGAGCAGGAGGCCACAGCCCACACAGCCCTGCCCAGTGGCCACATGCAGCCACTGAGCCCCGCTCGGCCTGCAGCCCCTCCCACCGTGCCAGCACTACCCAGGTCAGAACCAAGGGCTGACCCAGAGGGATGATGCGGTTCACTGCGTGGCTGCTGATAAATCACCACCAAACAGCTTAAGGAAACAAGGATTTGTTTTCTTACAACAATCTGGTGACAGTTCTCGGTCCAGCGTGACAGGAGAGCACGCACCAACGCCAGGGCCGAGGAACTGGCCACACCATCTCTATATAGCGGCTGAGAGAGGGATGATCCTTACTTGTCAGACCAGCATGTCTGGCCAAGTGTACACAAGGATGCTGACTTTCTCAACCAGCTCTCTGTATTTTATTTCAGGGCCTAGTCCCACCCACCATGGGCTGGGTCTTCCCCATCAGCCAGACAATCTCCTGCAGGTTTGTTCGGGCCCAACTCAACCACTAATTCTCTACAAATGTACCCAGAGCTCAAATCCTCACCTGTCAAGTTGACATCTGTGTCTGACTATGACAGATGGGATTCAGACACTCAAGACACCTGCCCAGGACAGCCCCTGGGCTAAGTAAGAGGAGGTGAAAACCAAGAGCTGAGCAGTCCACAGCCTCCCCTGAAGACCCTCCAGGACTCCCTCCCATGTGGGCTCAGGGGAAAGGTGCTAGGGCACCAACTCACAGGAGTTTCTCAGCTTCTAATGTTTACCACCACACCCTGTCCGAGGGGCTGGATACTGGGGTCACTGACAGAGCTGGGTAAGCGGGGGTGTGATATGGAGAATAGAGGGGCCCAGTATTACTGTCAAGGTAGCAGGCCTGACCTATAACCCCCCCATAGGAACCCATGGCCTCTTGCTCCCCCATACTCCTCCATTGTCATGGCAGTGTTGCCCGACACCGATCCAGGCCTCCCCTTAGCCCACCTCCACAAGCCTCGATGGGCACCCTGACTCTGTTGGGAGCCCGGTGACCTTGAGTGTCCCTGCGGAGTGGGGTGGCAGTATTGGGAGCTTTGGCCCCACGGCTCTAAGAGGCTGCGCGTCTTTGAGGCGCTGCGCTGCAGAGCCGATTAGTGCTGTGTGGTGAGAGATAAGCCCAGGGTCGCTTGGAGGACACGCACTGGAGAGGCTGGGGGGCGGGGCTCCCCGCCGCCCTGGTCCTTCTCAGCCTCCCTCTCCCACGCTGCTCCACGGGGAAGCTCCAGGGTCAAGAGCCGCCCAACGCTGGACAGAGTTCTGCCAAGGACAGCCCCGTCTCTCTAGGTAGCAAGGTCTGCGGCCGGGTGGACCAGAAGCCAGGCCAAACTGTGCCTGCCTCCCCCAGAGATGCTCGGAGGTCCGACTCCACCCAGCACTTCATCCAAAGAGCTCCTGAAAATAGATGCGGAGAAAGTCAGCCAGATGTGCGTGCCGGGCCCCAGAAGTATTTCCAGGAGCTGCGGCCACGGCCTGGGACCACTTAGCTAATAGACCTGGGGAACTCCCTTCATGTCTCCACCAGGACGGAACAAACACCAGTTTCAGAGGCGATGCGTGGGCCACTGGACCCACCCCTGTTCTCCTGGCTAGTCCATCCACGCTGCCCTCCCCCAGCACACCCCCACAGCATTCTTGCTTCCCCTGGGGCTCCCACACCCTCCAGTCATGACCTCTGGCCAGGAGACCCTCCCCTGAGCCCCTTCCTGTCCACAAAGCCAGCCTTGCCCCGAGCCACTCACACTGCACCCTGCTTGGGGCTCTGGTCACTGCACACCTTCAGGAAAGGGCCACAGGCCAGGGGTGCTCTTCTCAGGATGGCCTGCACCCAAGCAGGCTCATGTACGGACCTGCACATGACCACAGGGCCCCGCACCTTGCACGCGTCCCACACACGGAGGGCAGCCATGTTCCCACCTGGAAAAGTCCAGGCTGACGCCACAGAGGAGAGATACAGTAAGGGTGTGGGGGGTGCTGAAGGGAAGACCCAGAGCTAGCCGGGGACACATGTCCTTCCAGCTTCCCACCCAGCTGCGGGTGGGATCCTGGGACGGTCCACCTGGGCTGAGAGGAGAGGCTGGCTTCCTCCTCCCTCGGGGCTCTGAGCTCCTTTCCTTTTCCTCTGAATCCCTCAGTCTCCTTGTCACCATCAAAAATGGTCTCAGATGTCAGCCCCTGTGAGGGGATGTTTCCTCTGGACGACGAGGAGGAGGTGGCGGAATTCAGACGTCCAGGAGCAGATACAGAGGCCGTGCATCACACCAGGGGAGAGGCAGGGGGTCCCTGGAGACTCAGCCACTGGCCCCCCCCGTCCAGCAAGCCCTGGCTTCCCGATCAGACCTCTGACTGCCCGTGCTGTCCCCATCTGCCGATGCTGAAGAGTGCCTGAGGAGAATGAGCTTCGTCGTGTCCACAGCAGCACGGCCACTGCTGGGTGAGCCAAGGCTCAGCCTCAAGGCCAAAAGGGAGTGGCCCTTACCGGGGGGGGGCACCTAAAGCCCCAGCTTTTACCCAGTGGGTGCAGGGCAGGATGGAGATGGCCATCCTGTGGCATTCAGTAGCCACTGCCTTCTCCTTGTACCAACGACTCTGGTTCTGGCCGTTCTCACACTACGTGCAATTCCCCGCATGTGTGAGGGGCTCACTGGGCACCGAGGCTAAAAAGGCTAAAAGCAGCAGTGACCAGACCCACCCCCACCTCACTTTCTTTCTGCTTTATAGGCCTTCGGGCCATAAGCCCACAGACCAGACTAACGCCCACTCTCCTGGGCCTTGCAAAGGCCTGGAGGTCCCTGGGATTTGCAGCCCTCTGCCCACGCAGCTGAATGCAGAACTGGATCAGAGAATCACCAGCCAGGGGCCGGGAGGGGGGCTGTTACTACCAGGGCAGGGCAAGTGGAGTCGCCAGGGAAGCATAGGGGCGCAGCCTCTGTGGCTCCCCATTAACTCCACCTCCCCCTTGGGGCCCCTGTTCAGGCTTGAAATAGACGTTTGCCCAGGCAGCAGCCGACACAAAGAGCCCATAAAGACGCCGCCCTGGCGGGCCAGGAGCAGCCCCCTCCCCGGCGCTAATGCACTGTGCATTATTGTAAGTGGAGCTTTTCTGAAACCCTGCAAGGAGGGAGCGGTCAGGCGCAGGCGCCACATCCTCGCAGCCTCGGCTGCTCCAGGGACGCTTGATGCAGGTGGGGGTTCTAGCAGCCTCTGGGGTCCCCAGTGTCCTGTGTCCACCTACTGTATCTCCCCCTTTCTTTGTCCTCCTCTTGGGGCCCATCTTCCTCTCCCCCTGCAGTGCCCCTTCTGGAAGTAGGTGCTGCTCCCCCAGATCCCAGCCCTGCTTGCTGCTGGCTCCCCTTCTCTGCCTGCCTCCCTGAGTGCCAGCTGACTGCATTAAAGGCCAGGGTGACAGTCACCAATAATCATCAGTTCCCTCATCCATCCTGGTCCAGTCCACAGACCCGGCAGCTTAGCTTAAAGCAACATCAACCCAAGTGTGACCTTAGGTGTGGCAGGATGTACCGGGCTAGCGAGGGGGGCTCCTCCCTGCCCCCTGCAGCTCCTGACCTGGAACAGGTTGGGGTTCAGCATGTTCACTGAGGGACCAGGGAAGTGTGGCGAGAGAAGGGGCAGGTAGGTGATGGAGTCAGGGGTGCACAGGCCTGATGCACAGACAGGCCAGGTGCAGAGCTGCCTTAAACCTGAGAGGCGATCGTCCCTTCCCCGCCCCACGCCCTGGCCAGAAGGGACATGGGTGGCTATGCCATGACTGGAATCCAAGATGACCACCCGAGCCCATCTAGGTGGAGAATGGCCGAGAGGAGGCTGAAGGTTAAGGTGGACTGCGCATGGCCAAACAAAAGTGGGGGCTTTCCTACTGATCACCATCCCTGCTGCTCCGGGCCATGGGGAGGGGACACCCTGCAAATGCCCTCCGCCTCTCACCCCCCCAAGCCAGAGGTATGAGCCACTCCTCAGCACCTGTATGTGACCCAGCTCGCCCACCCCTCAACTACCTTGGACCAAAATGCTTCGCCAGGTCCTCTCCCCCAAGTTCGTACTGTCCACAGACAGCTGTGGGCTGCAGGGAGCCCCATTATTTATCAGAGGGAGCAGACATGTTGACTGGACAGATGTGAGGTCTGGGGAGACGGCGCGCACGAGGACTGCATAAAAGCTGGCACCGTGGAGCATGCCCTGGTATGCAGGAGAGGTGGAGAACGAGGGTCCACAGGACCCCTGACCAGGCGGTGCAGCTGACTTTTTAGCTCCAGGTCCAGTGAGACCCCGTCTCCAGAGGTAGAGGGAGATGAGAAGGGCGCCCCACGTCAACCTCGGGCCTCCACACGCGTGCACTCATGTACTCATCGTGCACCACATGCACGTGTGCGCACACAAACAAAGGAATGGATGTGTGGGTGGAATTCTGGGAGCCACGACCCCTTCATGTATCAGGAACATGCAAAGAACACTTTCTGGGGGTGCTCCCAAGCCCCAGAATGCACAGGGGTCCCTGAGGTACCCAAAGAAAGAAAAGTCTGCCCCCCACACACATCGTCACTCCCTTGGGAAGATCAACATCTCCACCTGAACCACCTCCCAGCTTTTGCCCATGGTCACCGGCTGGTCCTCAGCCAAGCACGGAGCCCCAGCCCTGAACTTCGGCCTGTGGGTAAATTGGCATTTTAATGGGGTTCTCCATGGGCTAATTGTCCCCAGTCCACAGGGATAGTCAAGGATCAATGAGACGTTGCTGACCGGCCACTCCTCAAGTCCCCACAGCCAGGCCAGGACACCCCAGGCTCCACCCTAGCAAGGCCGGTTCTGGGAGGGCAGAGTGGCTGAGGACGTGAGCAGATGGAGAGCGTTCCCACCGGGACCCGGCATCATGCCGCAGAGTTCCCACCAGGACCCAGCGTCCATGTCGCAGAACTCCAACCCCAGGTCAGGACACGCAGCCAAGGTCACCCCTTGGTCAACCCTGGAAGGGGCCAAGGGAGGGTGGGCACCCAGCTCCTGTTGCCACAGGGTTTGAGGGGACACAACAGGCTCTGGGTTTCAGGGATCCCTGTCCTGATCGCAGGTTTGGGTCCTGGACAGAGGCCATGAGTCAACTGAAGCTGCCCCTCTACTGACCACAACCCCGTTCTGATGTCATGTCCTGGGGCATCCATTACCCCGAGAATCTTACCATATCGTCTACCACAGCACAGGGTGATCCCAGCTTCTCTGGGGAGTAAGAATCTGTGAACTGATGTCACCCACCTCTAACCTCTGTTCAGGCAGCATCTGTTAGGGCTGCTCCTAAGACCCTGATTCCCAACCTCAGAAAACCCAGGATCCTTGAGGGGGCTTTGGCTGCCAGTTCTGGGGTTCTCGGCTATGCTGCACCAACAGAACAAGGGCTGTGACATCAATAATGGGCAGGAAAGATGGACTGACATCCTCCACCCTCCCTAGGGACGATCATCAAGAGTAGACACCCCCTGGGGTTGGTAAGGGGTTCAGTAGGTAAAGCACCTGCTTGAAAACTTAGTGACTTGATCAATTCTTGGTTGCCCACATGGTGGAAGGAGAGAAGTGAATTCTGAAAGTTGTCCTCTGATCTCCACACATACTTCATGGCATTCATAGGCACGCTCCCTCCCTTCCTTCCTCCTTCTCTCCTTCCTTCTCCCTCCTCTTCCCCTCTCTCTCTCCACACACACACACACTCACACACATACACACACTCACACACACACACTCACACACACACACACACACTCACACACATACACACACTTGAGCTTGGCCTGCCCTGTAATAAATCACCGTGTGCCCATGAGTGATCCTTACCACCTTGTTCTCAGACGCCGGTGGCTAGGGCTGCAATACAGCAGAGACTTCCTCTGAGACTTCTGAGCTTCTGGAACCATCTAGAACACCCTCCCACCTCCTACTCCAGCCTCGCTTTCCAGGAACACTCTTCCCAGCCAGGAACTGGGGTTTTAAGTGATCCATTGGGACTGCGCAGACAGTCAAGGCTGTGGGCTTGCAGTTCGCCTGCGTGGTTCCTGCACAGATGTGGGCAGCTCTGCAGATCCCTCCGGAGCCAGTGCTGAATTCAAGTTCAAGCCCCTGGGCTCGCAGGACTGCAGGAAGGGTGGAGGCCTGGTTCTGAGTTGCCCTCGGGCCGGTTGGTCCTGGAGCCATGGGATGTGGTGTCATTGCTGAAGGTGAGGACACAGGGAAGGGACGGCCTTTGACAGGTGGAGGGAGACGTAACATGGAGAACTGTTGACCATGGCTACTTGCTGTGGGCCGCAGGCAGTGGCCTCTGGCTGGACTCAGTACTGGACACCCATGGATCCCCCACCACATGGCCAAGACCTAGCAGCCAGGGCCTCCTAGGGCCAAGAACTCTCGCTCACTGACCCCTCCATATCGCCTCCCTCCTTTCCCTAAGCACCCCCCTCCATTGCTGCTGTCTCCACAGAAAGGTCCCAAGATGCAAAGCAGATGGGCCGGGCTCGGCCCCTCACAACCGTATGAGGTGACCCAAACTGAGGGCCGAGTGGTCTTCTGGACATGAAAGTATGGGCACAGGTGGCTGAGGGGCTGTTTAGAAGTGTCCCCAGCAGCTGAGGGCTGGGGTTCCGTAGGGAAGCCTCTCTGTGGTCACGTAGAGGACATCGGATGGGTGAGGAGATGGAAGTCCAGCACTGCCTCAAGGAGCCACTCATTCCCAGGGAAGACTAGGATCACAGTCCTGAACCCGCCTGCACGAGGACCCCAATGTCTAGCTCTCATCAGGACTGAGGTATGGAGAACACTGACCCTTAACTTTGATGAAGTGTGGGTGGATTACAGAAAGCACACCAGACAGGCTCCTGCCCAGTCCCGAATGACCTGCTGGACAGTCCACAGAGTAGCTGGTAGACCATTCTGAGAATCAGGGCAGACTTGTCATAGTGTGCCATGCCCATATGCCATGGCATCTATACCAACTGAAGCCCTACCTGCCCTCCCACAGAAGGCCTCACGTACCACTCAGTCCAAAGGTCCAGAATCCCCTAAGCCCGGGGCCGCCCAGTCCTCCTGACTACAGGGCTCTGGGCTGTTGGTCACCCAGAATTGTTGGGGATTCACCAGGTCACTCAAGATGCCCTGTGTACGTTGGGGCAACCATGTCCTATGGAGATCAGAGACTGTAATTCCCCAGCCCGGAGGCTGCCCACTGAGGCTGGTCTCCCCCAGATGGCCCAGGATAGGCTGGATCCGTCTGGGTTTCTCCTCACTTTGGCCAGACAGAAGCACCACCAGCCTGTCCTGTCATTTTGGGTCCCGCAGAGCCTCCACCACCCCGCAGGGAGGGGCTGGGGCCCTGGGTCACACTGTTGCTCTAACGAGCTCTGAGCCACAGTGCCTGCTGGCTCGACCCCACCCTGAGAGCTCAACCTGGGGATCCAGTGCATCCAGCGGGTCCTTGTGCTGCTCTGTCCCCAAGCTGTAAGCGGCCGGGCATCTCCTGCCCTGCGCCCAGAGCAAAGCAGAACCCCAGCCGCAAAGCTCCTACATTTGCTTGGAACCTGGACTCATCCACCCTCGGTGCAGGCGGCCGGATGCGCACGCGGTTGCCTGGCAACCCCCTGCCTGCGCAGAGTCCCGGCGCCCACGCAGTCACCCCTGCTCCACACAGCACTCCTGCCCATGGGCTCCGTTGGCCAGGCTGTGAGAGGGCAGCAGAGGAAATAAACCCAGTGTGTCCCCTGGTCGGCCTCTGTCCCTGGGGTGGGCTGCTGGTCCCGTGGAGGAGGGGGCTGGGGACTCAGCCACATCTGCCTGGATGGGAGAGGACAACTGGCTGACCCCCCCCAAACACAGAACTTCCAGGTGCCTGAGGGTCTGCCCTTCCCTGCCCTGTCTTCACCTGAGTGGACCCCGGAGCCGGAGGCGACCCAGGCACAGAAAGGTCACGCTAGTCCACGGCACTCAGCTTTTGACCCGGATCAGAGATGGCACTTGTTTTAGACCAGGTGGCATGCCCTGCAGCCATGTGACAATCTGAAGATGGCTGGAAGGGTGTGAGGTGCCCAGTCAAAGGCAGTGATGTTACCCGATGCTCAGTTGCCTGCACCCCCAGAAGGTGATGCCATTGCTAGCTGATGTCTCACCATGGGACCCCAGCGGGGGCCAAGGCCAGCACTGGGACCCCAGCACGGCCAAACTATCACGGGGAACCCCTCCTCCTTGTGACATTTCACCCTCCCACAGTACCCTCTGTCCTGGGAGCCCCACTTTCTTAGGCCATCACATCACGACCCCATTCCTGACCATTTGACCCCAGAGACCCATGGACAGAGCGTGAAAGTCCCTTCCAGGGAACAGACAGGAATAACTCAGGTAGCAGACAGGCACGGGGACTCCTGATCCTATTCACAAGGAGCCAGGGGAGTCCTGGGGGTGCTGACTGATGGGTGTGTGTATGGTACAAAGACCCTGATCAATCGGAGCTTCCCAGCTGGACGTGCGAGCGGCCTGGCGCACATGGGCAGCTCCAGGTGGGATGCAGGAGGGACGGGGAGGTCTCAGCCAAGCTGCTCTTCTCGGGACGAGTCTGGGCAGGTTCACGCATCTCTAGTGAGGACTGAGAAATCTGCCAAAAGACAGAAGAGACCCCCAGTCACATCCCTCTGTTCCGCCAGCCTCCAACAGCACTTCCAAGGCCTCTGTGGAAGCCCCTTCAAAGTCTCTTTTCTCTTAACCCCCAGTTCTGAACCCTGCTTTCTACAGCCTCATTCTTAGGGTAGCTCTTTGCCTGAGAGCAGGATGGCTAGACCTTAGCTTCGCACAGAAGCCCATATGCCCTCATCCAAACAAGGTGCACAGATGCCACCTCAGATCCACACAGGCTGGTCAGCTGAGTGGTGGAGAAGGACCATTGCCCATCTTTGGCAGTTTCTCAGCCTCAAACCTCAGATGGAACCATGTGTCCACCCAGCGCCCCTAGACCCTGACGGGTTCCATGTCCTGATGTCTACTCTCGTGAGTGCCTTAGAATCTGCAGAGGCAGCCAGGGTGGTGGGCGATGGCTCTCGGCTACTCGCGACCCAGCTAATGTGCCCAAAGTCCTCCCGACAGCTGCACGGGGCTCTGGTTGCTGACGGAGAGTACAGGGGACCCACAACCTGCCGTGGACCGGAAACTTGCTTAAGAGCCTTTCCTCTACAGAATCAGAGGCGTTGCGGGAAGTCTTCAGGTTTGCCCTCTAGAGCCCTCAGCAGCAGTCTGCACATCTGAACAGTGGCCCCAACCTCATCTCCCCCACACTGGCCCAGAACACGTGACTTCTGCCCATCCTGGAAAAGTTGCTCAGAAGACAAGGGGCCAGATTGACAGTCTTGACCCAGCAGCCCAGTGGGGGCTAGACACAAGGGAGTGCATTCCTCACTGTGCCCACACGCTCAGGCCACAGACAGCAATAAGTGAGTGCCTCCTGCATGCGGGATGACTGTACTCCTCCCTGCACTTCCCACAGACAGCAGTAAGTGAGTGCCTCCTGCATGCGGGATGACTGTACTCCTCCCTGCACTTCCCACAGACAGCAATAAGTGAGTGCCTCCTGCATGCGGGATGACTGTACTCCTCCCTGCACTTCCCACAGACAGCAGTAAGTGAGTGCCTCCTGCATGCGGGATGCCTGTGCTCCTCCCTGCACTTCCCACAGACAGCAGTAAGTGAGTGCCTCCTGCATGCGGGATGACTGTACTCCTCCCTGCACTTCCCACAGACAGCAGTAAGTGAGTGCCTCCTGCATGCGGGATGACTGTACTCCTCCCTGCACTTCCCACAGACAGCAGTAAGTGAGTGCCTCCTGCATGCGGGATGACTGTACTCCTCCCTGCACTTCCCACAGACAGCAATAAGTGAGTGCCTCCTGCATGCGGGATGACTGTACTCCTCCCTGCACTTCCCACAGACAGCAGTAAGTGAGTGCCTCCTGCATGCGGGATGCCTGTGCTCCTCCCTGCACTTCCCAGAGACAGCAATAAGTGAGTGCCTCCTGCATGCAGGATGACTGTACTCCTCCCTGAACTTCCCACAGACAGCAATAAGTGAGTGCCTACTGCATGCAGGATGACCACACTCCTCCCTGTACTTCCCCGTCGACTTGGAGGCAAGACAGAGACTATATGAGGCCGACATGAGACTGTGCCTTGGACCTAGTGCCCGGAGATGCCAGAATCCTAGGTCTAGACTGCCCTGCTTAGATCCCATAAGGGCAGCCACAACCTGTCACATCCTCAGAGCTTAGAGGTCGTTGGGCTGACTGACCTCTGGCGGTCCAGGCTAAGCTGCTGGACCCAGCTGCATCCTCCCAGACCCTAATCTGTGTCACCGTGGGGTCCCAGGTGACTCCTAGGACAAAGGTGGAGGTCCCTTGCCCCGAATGTGGCTGAAGGCCTTGGTGCTCACGTCTGTCTGTCTGGGGCTTCTGGCCTCTTGCAGGGAATCTGCTTGTGGCTGTTTGGTGGAGACAAAGCCGACATTTGCATTACCAGACCCGCAGCCCTGGAAACAAACACTGTGTTCCGGGCTCAGCCTGTGCCAGGCCAAGCAACGCCTCTGCCTGTCTGGTTTTGGGGGGGGCATTGGTATTCACCCCCACCCCAGGCTGGGTTGCCTGTATAATCTACAGGGTCCTGCAGTTTAAAGAGACAGGAAGGATCCCAGGAAATGAGACCTGTGGCCCCAGGCTGGGCTTAGCCTGTGCTTCCCTGCTGGGCCCTGGGTGCTGGGTCCCCACGGGATGAAGGCTTGGCCATCAGTGTGTGCTTCTCCCTGGCCTCACATGCGTACCAGAGGACTGGGAACCTGTACTCCTGAGGAGTCCCAGCCCCCAAGCCCCCATGTCCCCTGTAGCCAGAACAGAGCCTAGCACACATGGATGCAGGTCACGTGTTTGGGATGAATAGAAGATTCTGGAAGCCTCAGTCCAATGCAACACAGCTCTGGGCACTTAGCTATACCCTGATATATATACCTATCTGTACCCCTCATATACACACACACATTCTGTCCCATCTGTGTCCCCAGGAAAAGGTGAGAGGTGCCTCCAGCCCCGCCTGCTGCCCCCACACCCCAGCGCCTGCCTACAGCCCCACACCCCAGTCCTGCCTGCAGCCCCCACACTCCCACTAGCTTGCTTTGCCTCAAAAGCTTTGTCTGCTTCCCGGGGCACAGGACAACTGAGGCAGCCCTTGTTTACATGATCCACGTGGGAGGCAACTTCTGGGGATCTGGACCTTCTATGCCGACGTCTCTAAGTGCAGACGAGCCAAGCAGGCTGGCCCAAGGCTGTGGTACCCACAATTGTCCTTCTGCCCCATGAACTCTTCCAATGGAGAAGTCTGGGCAGTGGCTGTGTCTGGCCACCAGGAGGCTCCACTGCCCATCAGTTTCTGGAGACTAAGGCTTGGAGTGGCCTCTGTGTGGTCCTTTGTAGGACCACCACGTGCCCACATATCCATTCCCTGAGCAAGAGACATCAGGAATTGTTGCAGTTGCTCTTCATGCTGTCAATAAGTCCATGACTAACGGGCTTAGGGACACGATTTTATTTTCCTACGAGTCTTAGCTACAGTTCTTAGTCCTGCTTGGCAGAAGAGTCAAGGGAACTGGCCACACTGTATCCCCAGGATTCTGAAAGGGATTGAGGATGGCAAACTTGCTGCCAGTCTGCAAGTCTTTCCAATATACCAAAGTACGCCAACTTGCTGAACAAGCTCCATCTGGTCCACCTGCCTGGGGAATGGCCCCACCCACATGGCTGGGTGGCCCACCCACATGGGTCCTCCCATGTCAGTTAAATGTTCTCCTGCAGGCCTGCTCAGGGCTTGCCTCAGCTACTAGGTCTTCACAGATGTGCCCACAGCTCAGCCTTCAATGGCCAGGTTGACGCCTGCACATCTAACTAGTGCAGGGACCCTCTGACTTGCCAGAGAAGCAGAGGGGCTGGACTAGGGCTTCTGAGTGCTTCGGTACCTCCCACAGGCTTGGACTCTGCCCTTGGGTCCTGAAACCCCTTGACCATCAGACTGGGTCTCCTCATCATGCCGGGTCTTGGCCCTGGTGATGTGAACTGTGAAGGAGCCTTGATAGGAGATGCAAGGAGGCTGCTGGTCTCCTGGGGCTGTGACCCCCCCCACACACACACTGGCATTGCAGCTGTGACACTGAGGGTGCGCTGTGTGGGCTTCTCTCCCATGCGATGTCCTGCCACCCAGCCTTAAAGACTGGCAGCCTTAAAGGTCTGGAGGGTGTGGTCCCAGTTGTGGCTTGCCACAAGCTGTCAGAAGGCCTGTGGGTAACCCCCAAGCACAGGCTGACATAGGACACAATTGGGGTCAATGAGAACCCCTCCTGCTGGGCCACCACACTCAATAGTTTTCTGGACTGGATATGGGGGACATCTCAGCGCAACACAGCACAGTCATGGGACACTCCCCTGTGAGGCAGGACCCCTAGACCTAGGGTCAAAGGGTGCCAACTTCCAACTCAGCTTCTTTGTGCCCCTGCCGCCGAGCAGGGGTCACTTCCTGTCCTGAGTCTACACTGATTCAGTAGTAACTCTGCACAACAAAAAGCCAGATTTTGACAGTACAGATCTCATGGCTTGAAGATGAGGTTGTGGTGGTCAGAAAAAAGAGAACCATTCTTTCTAGAAAGAGTCTGTGGCTTTGGAGGTGATGCCGGGCACATCTCCCACAGCTGCCAGCTCCTGGTGCTGAGGGGGGCACCTGAGGGCTAATGCTCAGATGCGTAGGAGATGGTAAGGTTATGAGTGTGTCTGTGTGCCTGAACCGAAACCAAAAGATCTACAGTTTCCCAGAATCCACTTAGCACTGTCCCTCCTCTGCCCACGCTGGGAAATGGTGGTCACTGTCGACTGGACATGACGTAGGTGGGAGCCACCGCAGGTCCTGCGTCCAGTGAGCTTGTGAGCGGTGCTGAGGAGAGTGCTTATGGGGCCTGACTCAGCAGGGGGATGCAACTGGGAGAAAGGTCTTGGCTGATGTCCTTAGGCTGAAGCTCCCGAGCCGGGATCATCCTGGATCACCATGTGGATTATCTGAGCCACGTTGTCCTCCTAAGAGACAGGGAGACTCGTGGGGAGGACAGCATGTGACAAAGGAGGAGGGATGGATCCTTGGGGCGCAGAGCTGGGAGAGACAGGCAGGACCCTCTCCAGATATACTGCAGAGATCTGTCACTCCTGCATTGGACCTCCGGCCTCCAAGGCTGGGGACAGCACGTGCTGCTTTTCCTGGTCACTCGTTACAGAAGCCCCAGAGATCCCACAAGCCTGCCCCATCCACAGGCAGGGACACCACTCACAGTTCTGGGCTCTAGGCCTATGGCCTCCTGTTCATCAGAGAGAACCAAGGCGCCTCTGGAAGCAGCTGAAGATTGGTGAGACCCACTGCAAGGGATGGCTGTCAAAGCTGTGCCGTGCCTGGAGGCGCCCAGGACCCTGACTGCAGCCTCCCACTCGGGGCCACTTGGAAGCTTAGTGACTTCGCAGGTGCCTGGCATTCAGCAATGGGGTGGGTATGGGCTAACCTCTCCCCTGCACTGGAATCCATGTCCCTACCTTGAAGGATCCCCAAAGTCACAGATACCCCAACCTGCACACCTGCCCCATCCAGTCCACCCAACGGTAGCTGCAGGGACCCTGCGTATGTGGGGGGATCCACCCTCAGCACTCCAGTAGTGCACCCTGACATGTAAGAATAAAAACTGACCCCAGGGTGGGGGATGGGCTAGTGGACAAGCACCTGGTCCACTCATGTGAAGACTGGAGTTTGGATCCCCCAGATTCTGGGGATTCATCAAGACGGCCAGTCATGACCAGCTGGCCCCCTGGTGTGCGTGGCAGGACAGGGGAGAGCTTGTGAAGTGGGGTGTATGGCTGTCTGTGCTGTTAAGGGCTGCTTCCTGCAGAGCCAGCTCTCCTTTACTCCTGGTGGGGGAAAGACAGAGTGGTGTCTGGCAAAGACGGTGAATCCCCAGGGCACCTGGTCTAGCTGGTGGGTGGGCTCAGAGCTCGATTGTGAGCTCTTGCCTTAATAATAAAATGGAAAGTGATGGAGGAAAACTCATCACCTCTCCATCTATCTGTCCACCTGCCCATCCATCCATCCATCCATCTGCCCATCCATCCATCCATCCATCTACCCATCCATCCATCCATCCATCTGCCCATCCATCCATCCATCCATCCATCTGCCCATCCATCCATCCATCCATCTGCCCATCCATCCATCCATCCATCCATCTGCCCATCCATCCATCCATCCATCCACCCACCCACCCACCCATCCATCCATCCATCCATCTACTCACCCATCCATCCATCCATCCACTCACCATCCACCATCATTCATCCACCCACCCACCCATGTTCCCACTTTCCCACCACTCTGAGACCCACTAACATGTTCTGTACCTGCTGATAAGGCC
Source organism: Typhlomys cinereus (assembly GCA_023101885.1). Lineage (NCBI taxonomy): Eukaryota > Metazoa > Chordata > Mammalia > Rodentia > Platacanthomyidae > Typhlomys > Typhlomys cinereus. The sequence continues at coordinate 1,038,329 of JALPQD010000336.1, forward strand.
AAGAAGAGTAAATTCTACCCATTCTTTTTTTTTTTTTTTTTTTTTTTAATTTTTTTTAATTTATTTATTTATTCAATTGTGCGTGTGTGTGTAGTATGTATGTGTGCACGCGTGTGTCTGTGTGTGTGTGTAGAACCACGGACGAATTCGGGAACCACCATGGACGCCTCCACTTCCTCCGCCCCGGGATTCACAGGCTCCGCCCTACCAGGACCAGAAGCGCAGGCCGCCCCCGCTTCCGCCTGGCGTCTATACGTGGGATCTGGGATCCGAATTCAGGACCTTCTGCCTGCAAGGCAGAGGCCTAACCCCTGAGCCACCTCTCCAGCCCCTCTACCCATTCTTATTCATGGGAAGGTCTGGGTTAAACCCCAGGCCCCTCCTTGCCATCTGGTCCTTGATGCAGCCCACCACACTAATCTCACCTGCTTCAGTCTCCCCAGCAGCTCTGTGGCATGATCCTCGGCCTCCAGTTGCTGGGCCTTGCTGTGTCCCAGCCACTGTTTGGGGCAGTCCCCAGGGACAAGACACATTCCCCAGGCCTGGCCAGACGGCTGCCTGGCCAGCTGAGAGGGAGGGGCAGGCCTGCAAAGTGCCTCTATCCGGCCTGGGACCTCCTTTTGGCCTCCTTCCCACCTGCCTGCACTTGATTCCAGCCTCCCCCCACCTCCTTCCCTGTAGCCTCTGAGCGGCCCCAGGGCCAGACCCCAGGCCTGTGTTCTTGCTCAAGGTCAGCGCCCAGAATGAGCACAGACATTCCATAAAAGGCACAGACCTCAGTCCGCAGTAGTGGGGCCAGCTGTGGACAGCGCTGCTCGGAAGAGCAGCATCCGGGAAAGTGGCCCTGTCCTCCTCCAGCTGCACTGATGCTTTGCTGCAGGGGGACCTGGGGGTTGGGGAATTGGGTGGCACAGACCCCTGGCCTCTACCTTTCCTGGCTCTGCCCAGCTTCCTCTGCCTGCCCTCCCCTTAGCAGGAAGGCTTGTGAGGATGACCAAGCACTGTGCGTGAAGACCCCTCTGACCCCTGACCTCAGCCCAAGCTTGAGGTCACTCAACCAGTTAGTCAGACCTCCCACGCAGACTTGCTGTCCAGGGACCAGTGCCCAGCTTTTCCCTTCCCTGTTCTTTTTCGGCCCCAGCCACGCCTGGGTTTGCAGTTAGCCTGAACTGTTGCTGACGAATTCACCACTGAATGGTTTACAAGGGCACGAGGAGTTTTATTCTCTCTTATGACAGTCCGGTAACAATTGCTTTCCCAGTTTGGCTGGAAAAGCCCGCGTTAAAACCAAGGGCCAAGGGAACTGGCCATTTTATATCCACAGAGCCCCTGAGAAAGGGACAATTTTCACTTGCCAGACCAGCACACCTGGACAAGCCCGCAGAAAGACACCGACTTTCTCAACCAGTTCCTGCCATTTGATTCATCTACCTGGAGACAGTCCCACCCACCATTTGCTGGGTCTTCCCCCTTAACTAGACGATCTGCAGATTTGCTCTGGGCTTAACTACTAATTCTTTACGAATGTGCCCAGAACCCAAACCCTCAACTATCACGTTGATACCTATATTTAACAGTGATGTCTGGAATCCAGGCCAGCACCCTCAAATCCAGGGCAGCCTCAGGACATGGCCCTGGCCAGACTCAAGGTACGTGCATTGTCTGCTGGGATTCTTGGGGTCTGCAAGGCATGGAGACGGGGCAGCTGTCTGCTCATACCCCTTCTTGGAGCCGACAGTCCCTGGGCGCCTCGTGTGCAGCTGCAGCAGTGACCCGCAGCAGACACCCGGCGCTGGCCAGGGACCCGGAGCACATAGAAGGCGCCGGCCCTGCCGCCGGCAGCAGGGGGAGGTGAGAGATAGACGCTCCCTGGACTTGACTCTGGCACCCCCGGGGCCCTAGATCCAGCCTGCGGTAAGTAGCTTGCTGGCCACGAGGGGCTGACAGCAGATGTGTGAACCCCAAGGGCATCCTCGCCACGTGACAGTTGTCTCTGGACAAGCAACATCAAGCCCAGGGTGAGGACACCCAGCCTTGGGGACCGCGGGCCAGAGCCCACATCTGCTTAGCCTCACCCTATTGTACCCCACCTTTAGGTGTTGACTGATCCTCAAACTCTGCCAGGGGCAAAGACTAGATGTTTCCTAGTCTGCAAAGAAGGGCAGAGGGAGCAGTCCTGCAGGCCAAACCTGACCTGCTGGTTCAGACCCTCCTCAGAAGATACCCTTGCTTCCTCGTCCCCAGATTCTTAGCTCTAAATTGCAGGCCTCTCCCTGCATTCTGAACAGAGGCCTGGTCTGGGGCACCCCATGAGAGAGACTACCAAGATGCACCCAAGACCCCATGCTTGCCCAAGTCAGGGCCAACCCCCCTCTAAAAGGTGCATTTGAGCACCTGGTGTATACCTGAGAGGTAGGCTCCCCAGGGTTCCTCCCTAAAGGGCCTGTTCCAGTCTCAGGAACTGTCCCATCTCTGGCCAACAGCTTTGTGCTGTTTAAATATTTAATCCAGTTAAATATTAAATCTCTTCCAAGTCCCAATTACAGCCAGATCGATTCTCTGCGGTGGCTGTGGCGGCCGGGCTGTTGCTCTACTTCCCTCCCCATGCCCAGTGGTTGGGGTGAGGGGTAGTAAAGATTCTGGGGTGGAAGCAAAGAGGGGACTGTGGGGGGCAGGGCCTGGGATGGGGCAGAGCCATAGGAAGTCGGAGGGGAGGGGCCTGGAGGCAGCCGAATGACCCAGGATGTGGCCTGTAGGTGATGGTGAGGGTGACGCGGGTCTGTGGGTGATGGTGAGGGTGACGCGGGTCTGTGGGTGATGGTGAGGGTGACGCGGGTCTGTGGGTGATGGTGTGGGTGACGCGGGTCTGTGGGTGATGGTGAGGGTGACGCGGGGGGCAGGGCTGTGGGTGATGGTGAGGGTGACGCGGGGGGCAGGGCTGTGGGTGATGGGGAGGGTGACGCGGGGGCAGGGCTGTGGGTGATGGTGAGGGTAACCCACAGTATGGCCTGTTCGATGTGGGGGTTCTTGGCGCTGCTTGCCCGAATGAGCTGGGCAGGAAGTGGTTGTTCACGCTGGCCCCCAGCAGCCTTCAGAGGGGACAGAAGAAGGACGTTCTACTACCATCCTGCCCACAGGCTGGGCTGAGCATCTGTTTTCCATTTTATTGGCTCTGCCCAAAGTATCTGGGTCTTGTGGAGGCCAGAGATAGGAACCCTGAAAGCTAGACCAATTTGTGTGTAAAACTGGCTTCCACTTCACACACGCCGAGAAGCAGGACATCTCCTCACTCCGCAGTCACGCAGCATCCCGTGGCCTCTGGTGTTTGTAAATTCCCAGAAATGGGAGTGGCGGATGCAGCCTATGTGAATGGCCATGGTCTGTCTAGGTGAGACTGACACCCACCCATGCAGGCTGTATCTGTACCTGTGCGGCCTGCAGCCAGCGGCTTCAGGTGTGTGAAATGTGCTGAGTTCTTGGCTCCAAGTCCCTGTCTCACAGAGTGTCTTCCTTGACTTCCAGAAGGCCACACACCAGTCACCCAGGTCTGAGAGTAGGGACTCCCCCATTCCACCTGTGCCCTCCCCAACAAGGGCAACTGGCTTCCCTGAGGTGAGAGCCGCCACTCAACTGCTCCTCACACTACTACGCGTGACGTTCATCAAACACAAGCTTCTTTCGACTCTAGCACTAATTGTAAGTTTGCATAACTTAATTCTTAGTGGTGACTGGGTTTAACCAGCAGCTCACTGATTTCCTGAAGGTTTACACACTGGCTCAGAGGAACCAGCTCCCACACAGGCTGTCACCTGCTCAGGCACCTGCTGCGGTGACTCCCTCCGTTTCCCTGGTCACAGCGTGACTTCTCTACTCCAGGCATATGCCTGACCTCTCTCTCTCTCTCTCTCTCTCTCTCTTCTAGCCCTGCTTTCTGTCTCCTGGTGTTTCAGGCTAACCTTGACTGTAAACTTTGAAATCTGGTCGAGGGTCCTTCCCTTGCTCTGCCTTGAAACCAGCCTGGGAACTCTTGGCTCTCCAGATAAAATGCAGTGTCACCTTGTCAACGCTTAAGAAACACCTGCTGGGGCTGGAGAGGTGGTTCAGGGGTTAAGCCTCTGCCTTGCAGGCAGAAGGTCCTGAGTTCGGATCCTATGACCCTACGTATTAGACGCCAGGCGGAAGCAGGGGCGACCTGTGTTTCTGGTCCTGGTAGGGCAGAGCCTGTGAATCCCGGGGCAGAGTAAACAAGGAGGAGGTGGAGGCATCCATGGTGGTTCCTGAATTCATCCGTGGTTCTACACACACACACATACATACACACACATATAAACACATGCTCATACACGCACACACATGCATACACGCACAATTGAATAAATAATAAATAAATAAAATTAAAAAAAAAAGAAACACTTGCTGAGGTTGGGTGGAAATCACAGCGAACATGTGAGTTCACGTGGGGGACAGTCGCTATGGAGCTCCTCAAGTCTTTGCTTTGCGAGCATCCCAGACTCCTGATGCTCTGTGTCTTTAGCTCTTTCATATCTTTGAAAGATGCGTGATTTCCTCTGACAGTGTCAGGTACTCTCCACAGAGGAGTCCGCTATGTCCATCCGTCCCTCCCTCCCTCTGTCCCTCTATCCCTCTGTCCCTCCGTCCCTCCGTCCCGTCCCTTCCTTCAATTCTCTCTCTCTCCCTTCCTTCTCTCTCTCTCTCTCTCTTTCTTTCTTTCATTCCCATGCTGGGGATTGAACCGAGGTCTCACATGTGCTGAGCAAGTGCTCTGCCTTAGCCCGCTTCAATTTTTTTTACATCGTATCTCACTGAGCTGTCCAGTCTTGCCTTGAACTCATGATCCCTCTGCTTTTGCCTCTCGAGCAGCTGGACTGCAGGCCTCTGTCCCCAGCCAGTTCCCCTGCTGTTGCGGAAGGCTGCAGGTTTCCTCCATGCTTGGCCTCTGGGTTCTCCAGCTCCACTTCCCTGGTCTTGCGTGGACAGGAACTCGTTTCTCATGCTCTGTCAGGAGTTCCTTGCACTTCTTACACCTGAGAGTTCATAGCACTCGTTGCTTCCAGAACATTCCCAGACTGCACTTTGGTTCTTGTCTCCACGTCCTCTCTGTCTCCTTCGGAAGCGTCTTCTAGAGTAGGATTCACTAGCTTTTTCTGGAAAGAGCCAGATAGGAAGTCTTGCCGGCTTTGAGGGCCAGACGACTTCTGTTCAGCTCCGTGGCTCAGTGTGAATGCTGTCACGTGAGCAGCCCGTGTGCAAGCAGCTGGGCGAAGCTGTCACTGCTAAGCGCTGTTCCCAGAGCATGTGGCTACCCCTGGCCGTCCTTTATGGTCCTGTTCTAGTGGCTCCAGGTCTCCTTACTCTTTTCACTGTCCTCTGGCTCCCCAGCCCTCTGTGGGGTGTCCAGTGATTTCTGGTCTTTATCTTCAGGTCTCTATATCTCTCATTGGCTGTGCCCATCTTGCTGCCTAGTTCACATGTTTGCTGTTTGACATTGAAAATTAGTCATCTGTAAATTTGATTCCTCTTCACCCAAGGTATATTATTCCCTTGGAATTTTAATGTCTTTTGTGGTTTTCCTAGTTTTCAACTTGTTTCCTTTACATTGTTTTTGTTAACATTATATCATGATGAAATACAACATGTAACAATATGGCATCATGATGAGATGTAACATATAACAACATTGTATCCTGATAAAAATTGCAATTCATAGCAACATTTGTAGCATGATAAAATGCAACCAACATGTGGGAACATTGTATCATGATGAGATGTAACATGTAACAACATTGTATCATGATAAAAATTGCAACATATAAGAACATTATAGCATGATAAAAATGCAACATGTAGCAAACATTGTAGCATGATAAAATGAAATATGATAAAAATGCAACATGTAGCAAACATTGTAGCATGATAAAATGCAATATGTAGCAACATTGTATCATGCTGGATCTGGTGCTACAGCTGGTGGATGTCTTCCTCCCCTGAGTTCAGCTGGGCTGAGGTCAGATGTGCCATGCATGGCCTTGGACATCATGGCTGCCTGGACACCTGAGCCACTTTACAGATTCCTCAACTGGAGAATTTCCAGTCCTGTAGGTGTGAGTCCAGACCTTCTTGAAGCCCAAGCTCACAGTTTTCCAAAGAGCCTCCCCCCCCTTCCCCACAGAGTCCTCAGGAGCCGGCAATGCCTGAGGGGAGAGTGCTTCTGAGCTGCCCCAGCACGGAGTAGCCCAGTTCTCTCCCTTGACCCACATCTTCTTGTCCATCCACCCTACACCTAACAGGATCACCGTCTGGTTTTCCATCATGCTGGGAGAAGACTGTCTTCTCTTTCTGGTGAGCCCAGCCGCTGCAGCGACATTGTGTGTCCAACAGTTCTGGTTATTATTGGTTGGGGTAGGTGATCATGATAACCTTTTTACAGTGACCTAGTGGCCCCAAGAACTCCCGGACCCGTACCAGTGTATCCCGGTCAGCCCTAGCCCTGACCAGAATCCCCACTACAGACCTAGAGTTCCAGGAATCTGCAGTTGCCAACATGGGCGGCCCTCTGTGGCCAAGCGTGTGCCCTGGGGACATAGAACAAGCTCCTGGCTCATCCTGGCAGAGGCCGCTCCCCATGTTCTAGCAGAGACAAAACAAAGAGAAGGAAGAGTCTGGTCCTGGCAGCACAAGGAGGTCACTCACTAGCGGTTGCTCGGCCGCTCAATACAGCTGGAAGTGCAGCAAAGAGCTCGTGTTTCCAGGGGATGCCTTCCTGAGGCCACAATCAGGGCTTCCTGTGCACGGCTCGTGAATGAGACTGAACGGGCCAGGTTTCCCTGAACAGAGTAGGCAAAGCAGGAGGCCTCAGGCTGGATGTGGAATTGCCAGGGTAGGCAGGCTGCTCCTAGCCTAGGCTGCAGCAGGGGATGGTAGCCCCCTGAGAGACGCATTCACATCCTAGCTCTGAAGTCTCTGGGTATCACCACCTTGGACGAAGGTTTCAGCAGGTGTGACTGAGTGAAGGCTCTTGAGGTGGGGTCATCTGGAATCATCTGGATGTGTTCTTGGGACAGAGGGAGGCCAGGTACAGAGGGGGCTGGGGCAGCACAGCTGTACCCCGAGAGATTCAGAGGAATGGCCACCCTGCAGCTGGGTGTGGTGAGTGGATCCCTCCTCTAGTGCTCTGCGAGAGCTAATTTCTGCTGTCCTGACCTCCAGGTCTGTGACATAATCAGGGTCTTTCAAGAGGCACCGTGGTGAATGTGGAGCCCAGTGCTGGTTCTGGAGGCAGAGGTTCATGCCCTGACTCACCTCTGAAAGATTTGTACCAACCCAGAAGCATGCAGAGCCCCTGCCTTGCCGGTCCTGACCCAGAGTTCTGGACTTCGACGAAGCTCTGTTTAGGCCTGCTGCTGCCCGGCACAGGGCGAGTCTCTGAGGTGCCACCATCAGAAGGATCACATCCGAGAAGACAAACCACACCTTGCAATTTGAGGCTGTGTGCCGTCACTGATCAAAGCATCTCCAGGGCTGGCTGTGCCCACTGGGAATCCACAGCCAGGGCTCAAGTCCCTGGGGACCACAGGCTGGAGCGTCAGCCTATTTCTGTATCTTGACTCTGCTTAGCACCAAGAACTTTGCATACAGAGAGGTGCAGAGCCACAAGGCGTCCAGTACTGTGAATTTGGGGAGCCATTTTATCTTTTTGATAAAAACTGAACCCAGAATTTACCTATTGCAGGTTTGTTTTAATTTTTTTCTATAGGCAACACTCAGACTCAAGGGAGAAAGGGAGACTTATTTGGCTTATGATTCTACAGGGGAAAGAGTCACATAGCGAAGGGCATAGCTGTAGGAGAAGCAGCAGGCCAGCCTACCCAACCTCGAGGCCTTGCCTTTTGTGACCCGCCTTCCTTCAGCAAGGCTCCATCTGCCAAAAGTCCTGCAATCTTATTAATGCCAACTAAGGACTGAAATATGTGAGCCTGTGGGGGGATTACCTCACATTCAAATAATGACATCGTCCATGCTAAGTAACTGCTCGACTGCTTAGCTCTAGTACAGCCACCTTTTCACGTTTCCTTTTGAGACAGGTTCTCACTAAATTGCCCAGACTGGCTTTGAGCCACAATCCTTGTGCTTCAGCCAACCCAGAGGCCCAGATGACAGGCCCGTGCCCCCATGCTGGAAGAGACAGGGTGAGTGTGTGTGTTGGGGGGGTGAGGGCTTTACCTAGTACAAGCGACATCCAGCCACTGTACCCATTCGCAAAGCCATCACCCTGACCAAGAAGGTCACTCCAAAGTTTCCAGACCTCCCGTGGCCCTACCCAGGTGGCCGCCCACCAGCTCTGTCACTGCCTCGACTTGTACTTTCTACCCAAGTGCCGGTGCGCAGCGCTCGTCCTTTTGCAGCTTCTTCACTCACTGCGATCGACTCGGGCGTCACTTGGGTCTTGGTCTCATTCCTGCTGGGCTCCGTCCTGCATCGCAGGGCCATGACTTGACCGGGAACCCATGAGGAGCTGGGTGCTGCTTTTGTGGGAAGTTTCTCCCAGTGGGAGAAAATCTGGCTTGTGTGGCGAGTAAAGCTTCCCACCCTGAGAAGCTGCCCTGTGGTCTGCAAAGTGGACGAGCCACGCTGCAAACCCACAGACTCTCTCTGCAGTGAATGGTTCAGAGAAGCCACATTCTGATGCATGGTCTTAGGGTTGCACTCCATGCTCAGCTGACTCTGTTTCTCAGCCAGAAGGAGACAGAGTATCAAGGCAGTAGGGTGGGGGTGAAGGAGAGTTGGTGAGACATGACGCATGAAGGGAACAGTCCATTAGTGCTGCCTGCTGGGGACCAAGCCTTCGGCATCTGGTCTGCTGGAGAACGCCGCACCCCAGCCTCCTGCACCCAGGGTCCTGCCTTCAGATGCTGCCACTCCACAAGCTGAAGGGCCCCCTTCCTTCAGGAGAGGTGAGCATTTTGATCTTCCTATGCACTCCCATGGTCCTTGGGAACCACAACACCTCTTACAACTCCTCCACCATTTTCAAGTTGTTTAATCTTTTTGAAGATGAGCATTTTTCACCCATCCCGAGTATCCTCGAAGACTGCTGCTGTCCATGATGGAGAAGTGAACCCCCAGGACTCTGCAGCTCCTGCTGGCCCTAACTGCTCTGCGGGGAGAGCTGGCCGTGTGGGGGTTGCCACAGACTCCTGCTGAAGCGGGAGAGAGGTCACTCGTCCATGCCATTTCAGAGTCCTGATCTACCTCAGTCCATCCTACTGAGTGACCTAACTGTCCACGTCTGTCTTGCTGGGTGCTGCTTTCCCCCGAGCACTAACTCTGTTGTTTGCATCTTGGCTGCAGTTGGCCAGGTGAAGAAACCAGAGTTAAGTAGTCACAACAGAAGGTTAAACAGCATACAATAAATTATGTCGACATTGCTGGAGCCCTTGAAAAGGCCAAGGAGGAGGCCTCTGTGCTGGCCCAGGAGGCCAGCATCTGCCATTACCATGTACTGATGCTATAGCAGAGGGCGGGGAAGACCTCCAGGTGTTGGCCTTTGTCACAGCTGGGAGGGGGCATCCCTGGGGAGGCACTGTGCAAATATTTAGCAGTTGATGACTTAACCCAGTTAACTGTGAAGATAAAAACCATCCCTGGGGGAGGAGACAGGGACGACTGTAGGAAAAGAGGTATGAGTCAGAGAGAGGAAGCCTTGCCTTCTAACCAGACATGAATGATCTTTGTAACTCCTACTTCTGCTGACCATTGACCACTCACCTGGCCTCTACCTGCCTGTGTGGCGCTCCTGCCTCCTATTCAGTCTCCGGAACAAAAGCCAAGCTCTGAAGCAGTGTCCACACCCACAGCCTCTATGCCACCCCTGCCCCCTGCATGCCCTCAGAACCTCTATGCCACCCCTGCCCCTGCATGCCCTCAGAGCCTCTACCCCATTCCTGCCCCCTGCATGCACCCAGAGCCTCTATTCCACCCTTGCCTCTGCATGTACCCAGAACCTCTATGCCACCCCTGCCCCCTGCTGTACCCAGAGCCCCTAACCATACTGGAGCCTCTACCCCATCCCTTGCCTCTTACTGTCCTCATCAGTCCTGAGGACACCAGTTCCCCAGCCCCCCATGGTTGCTGGTGTCCCTCTTAGATGTCACAGGTAGGAGGTGGCACCTCCTGATTAAGCCCTTCCCCCTCTTTCTTGTTCAAGTGACCATTCCTAGTCCCAAGGTCGCTGTCAATCTGGTCACTTGGGGTTGAGGGAATAAAGGGTCTACTGCTACACCAGACCCCTATCTCGGGGTGGTGGGCCAGCGTCCAGGGGAATGTGAAGTCCTTCTCCCTCAGAGTACTGGTCTGTAGTCCTGCGTTGTGGCACTACGTCCAACTGGTGACTGTCACATTAACCTTTGTGGACAACACTGAGGTCGGAGAGGCTTCCTGCATTGTCCACAAGGCTCAGCCTTCCTTTCTGCTGCAGAGGGACTGAGCAGGATGGAGGCTGGGCAGAGCTGGGTCCAGGCAGGGCTGGCCAGCAGGAGGACCTGGCATCCTCTTGTTTCCCACGGTCCCTTCCAGGCCTGCAAGCTCTCAGCCCGAGCCCAACGCCCCTGAGTCCAGCCCCTGCATCCGGCCCTGCCCAGCCAGCCAGACAGTGCTACAGCTTAGTTCCAGCCTCCAGGGTCTGAAACCTCAGGATCCCAAAGGGCAGGATGCAAGCCTGGACACCCCCAACAGGGGCAGCAGCCCTCTCCAATCCACTCCCACCCAGCTGCATCCCAGGGGTTCCAGCGTATCTTGTGAGTATTCACACTCATCACCCCCACCCTTACTATGCCCTCCAGAGCTCACAGTGACAGGTCCCTCAGAGGCACAGGTGCAGGACCCCACACCCACGGCAGACCCCCTTCCCCTCCTCTCACAATCACAGCTGTGTGTCAGTTGTATGTGCTGCTTGTCTTCTGGTTTCTTCTTTGTGGTAAAGTGCCTTCTGAGCCAGTCCAGGTGTCAGGGATTCATCCTCCTTACAGAATATCCCACTGTGAGGAGGGGCTGTCAGACCTGCAGACAGATGGACTGCGCTGCCCCAGGTGACACCAGGGTCCCAATAGGACATTCCTGAGACAGCAATTGCTGCAGTTGCTCTGCAGCTGCCAATAAAGGCACGACCAAACAGCTTAGGGAGCCAGGAGTTTTATTCTGATTTATGAATATCCAGTTACATTTCTTAGTCCATCTTGGCAGGAGATTCTCATCCACACCAGGAGTTGAGGATGTGGTCACACCTCACTTGCCAGATGTAAGTCTGTCCAAGTAGGCTATAGTATACCCATTACTGAACCAGGTTCCCTCATCTTATCTCTGTGCCCACACTGTCGCTGGGGTTAAATGTGCCCCGGTGTCCACCTTCTATGTAGTGGCTGGGGGGGGTCTGAACTTGGGTCTTCACCTGAGGGGCAGTCATTTAGTTGCCGGAGAGCTGCTGGAGTCAGCCAGCAATGGGGCTGGGAATGAGACACCTGACCACAGGCCACCTAGACAGTCAGAAGTCCAGGCCAGAGGTGCGGGCAACCTGCAGTCTGTCCTGAAGATGCTTACCTGCGGGAGACCCAGCCCCCCCCCCCCCGCAGCACGTGAGAGATTTCAGGCAGGCCCTGCAGCCCAGTCTGTCTCTAGTTAACTGCTGACCCCCAGGACTGCGACTCCGAACCTCAGGCTGGGTGGACTCCTGGGGCCATTTGTCTCCCTTCCAATGCCTAGTTCTTTGGCAAGCAGCAGCTCTCCCAAGAAAGAAAGGAAGGAAGGAAAGAAGGAAAGGAGGGAGGGAGGGAGGATGAGAAAGAAAGAAAGAACAAAAAGCAGAATCAATTTTTCCAGAGACCTAGAGGGCTTAAAAATGCAAGCAAATGCTCTGTACAGTTTAATTAAACAGTTTTCATGCCAACTTCCAAGTTGTCCTATGCCTTTCTCTCCCTCTGTCCATCCTAGCCACGTGAATGTATTATGCTCCATTGTTTTGAATGTGATTTTCTCCGCTCATAATCACGCACTGTCTGCTTTTCATTTCCTCTCCCGATGGTGAGTCTGTGTCACACAGAGGTGGATGCCCATGCTGTGGAGGGAACATCATTATCTTGGGTGGAGGGAGCCCAAGTGTGGTGGACCACACTAGACATCCATGCCACCAGCTCCCACAAGGACAGTCCAGTGGGTCCTCAGAGGGGTTGACCGGAAGAGGGAAGAGGAGTGGGAGGGGTTTCCTGAGGCCTGAAGACGCAAATCGCCTTAGATGCCTGCATGATTCCGCCTGTCTGCAATCCACAAGATGCCTGGCAGCTGTGGGCAGTGCAGGCCACAGCTCTTTAAAGAATGCTTCAGGAGGGCTGGAGAGGTGACTCAGGGGTTAAGCCTCCGCCTTGCAGGTGGAAGGTCCTGAGTTCGGATCCCAGATCCCACGTATAGACGCCTGCGCTTCTGGTCCTGGTAGGGTGGAGCCTGTGAATCCCGGGGCAGAAGGAGGTGGAGGCGTCCATGGTGGTTCACGAATTCGTCCGTGGTTCTACACACACACACACACACACGCACATGCGCACAGTTGAATAAATAATAATAATAATAAAAAAGAATGCTTCAGGAGTCCTCAGCCAGGCCTGGGGGGAAGGCTCAGCAACTACAGTGATTGCCCCTCAAGTGAAGATCCAAGTTCAGATCCCCCAGCCACCACATAGAAGGTGGACACCGGGCACATGTGTGTAACCCCAGCGATGGTGGGTGGACACACAGACAAGAGGATCTGGCTTGCTGGCCAGTCAATCTATCAAATCAGCTCCAGTCCAGTGGTCTCAAAAAGAAAAAAATGGAAAGCAAAGAGGACTTCTGACATAAACCTCTGGGCTCAGCACACATGCAAACACAGGAGCACACGATTATGTAACACGCACACACACACACACACACACACACACACTTCTGCGGCTCGCTCTCTTCTGCAGGATTGTGGACAGCACAGAGTGACAGAGGTGGACAAAAACATGCGGCTCCATCTGGCTCCGTGGGGCCCGTGGGAACTTGCCTTGTCCCCCCTTCACAGCTGGCAGTCACAAAACTGCCTTTGCTCTGTCTGGATCCTCCCACTTATCCATTTGCCCCAGGACCTTTGCACAGGGGTCCTTGGTGCTGGAGAGTCTTTCCTTCTGGCTGTTCTTTGTCCTCCAGGTCTCTCTTTGACTCCAAGACACTTGCCTGACCAGCAGATCTTCATGCACCCAGTGGACTGGACTTACAGTAGCCACCTAGGCCACACCTCCTGCTCCACCCAGGCCCTGGCACATAATCGCCGGCAGCCTCACTGAGTCTTGTACTTCCCCTTATCTTTAATGAGGGGATTTAAGGAAGGGTTAGGCTGGGGCCACCCTGCCCCGGGGCCTGCCTTGGCATTTGATCTGCCTGATGCCCTTGTCTGAGTTCCCCGCTGTGGGGTTTAAGCCTCTGGACTCTCCTGTACCTCTCCTGGGTGCTCTTTAAGACCTTAATTATGGGCTGCAGCCGTCCAGTGCTAAGGAGGAGCATTAAAACAAAGTAAATGTTTGCCTTTTCTTGAAAAGTTTCACATATACAAGATGTGGGTGCTGCTGAGCTGAGGGCCTGGACCTGCACCCCAATGGTCCGGTTCTTGCTTTCCAGCACCTTCCTCTGGCCTGGAAAGCTCAGCTCTCCCCAGGTGCAGTCTAGGGGGTTCTTTCGAAACTGCACAATGGCAGCTCCCTTTCCTGCAGCTCAACATGCAGGGGGAGGAGGCTGTAAGGGCTTATCTGGCCTGGGGTTGCCAAGTGGTTCTGACCACCCACCTAGTAGTACAGGGACCCTTCACTGAAGGCCGACGCCAGGACCCGAGGCTGAGTCCTTCTCTCGGCGGCATATATGCATATATGGGAGGGCATATAAACCTAGAGTTGAAATCTCGTGAAAACCCAAGGCAGTGAGACGCCAGGAGCTTGGGCACCAGTCCCTTGGCTCAAGAGCCCTGGGGACATGCGGCTCTGTATCCCTGGACACTCGATGGGCTGCCCCTTCCCAACCAGTGATGTACTACTCTGAGGACTCTCTTTAGGCTGGCAGGTCTCGGGAGTCCCGGTTAAGCCCACACTTGTCCAGCGCAGTCTCTTCCTGCGCCCCACTCCACACAAAGGAGGGGGATGGGCAGCAGCAAGTTTGCGGAAACTGCCTGGCCGTGCGTGTGGGAGGCCGCGGACCCCAACGCTCAGAGCGCCCCGAGACCTTCGGCCGCGCGGCACGGCCCGCGCAGCCCCCTCGCCCCACGCCGCCCCGGCGCGCCAGCACACACGCGCCCGGGCACACCCAGGCCACACGCCGCGGGGGAAGGGCACGAGCCGCGCGGTCATAGCCACGACGCGCCTCCCACGCCAGGCGGACTCCGCCCCCTAGTCGACCCTCGTCGCGGAGGGAAGGGGCGGCGCGCAAAGAAAGGCGGGGGTCCTCCCCGGCTCCGCGCCCCCGCAGTGGGGGCAGGGAAGGACGTTGGCGCCGCTGCCCCCGCCCCCAAGTCTCCCCACGAGCGCCCCCTGGTGCCGCGCCCGCCCGGGAGACTGAGTTGGGGGAGGTCCGGGAGCGAGGACGGGTCCACCCGCCCTGGACCCAGGGCGGGCGGGGTGCGGGCGCATCGCGAAGCTGTGAGTGTCGTGGAGTGTTGGAGAGTGCGCGTCGCGGTCAGGGTCGGCCTGGCAGGTGACCCCCGCCCCTTCCTGTGGTCGGAGGGTCGCCCCCGGCCCGCCTCAGCACCGCCCCTGGCCCGCCCCAGCTGCGCTGGCCCCGCCCCGCCGGCCACCCCCGCCGCCCCGCCCCCCTCGGTCTCTCACTCCGAAGTTTCCTGCGCTGCGCGTGGACGGGCTCGGGGCTCGCTCGCCACTTCGCCGGCCGGCCGCACCCCCGGCCGGCGCTCCGGATCCGCGCCCGCCCAGCTGTACATTTAGCGGTTCCCTGTACTGGGATTCTGTCGCCGCTGTTGGGCGAGCCGGGGTCGGAGCCGGAGCCGCCACCGCCGCGGGATCCGGCGCCGGGTGGGCCGGGGGCGCGGACCGGGGAGACGGCTCTGGCCGCGGTCCGAGCTTCGGGCTGGGTCCGCGGTGACCGCGCCGCCCGGGCGATGCCCGCGGGGACGCCGCCGGCCTCTGGAGCGAGGTGAGACGCGGCGAGGACGCGCGCCCACTGCGCGCCCGGGACCCTCTCAACTTGGGCACCGCTGGTGCAGTGCCCCCCAGGTCCCCCTGTAGCTCCTCGGCTCGGCCATGGGGGTGGGGCTGCCAGCCTTCGCCGGAGGGAGGGGGCGGGCGGGGGCGGGGGGCGCATTTGTCTCTAATAAGGAGAGACAAAGACATCCCGGCGGCCGCGGCTGTTCCCGCAGCTCCGCTCCGCCCGAGGCGGGGCGGGGGTGTCGTTGCTGGGTCCGGGTCATCGCCTGCCCTCTGTTCGCAGGTGCTGCCCTCCGTCACCATGACCGAGGGCACTCTGGCCGCCGACGAGGTCCGGGTGCCCCTGGGCACTTCGCCCCCGGGCCCTACGGCGGCGGCCGGGGCTTCCCCGGAGAGCCCCGGGACACGGGAGCGCGAGGAGGAGCGGGGATCCGGGGCAGGCGTGTCGCCCCCCGAAAGCCCGGGGGCCGAACGCGGCGCGGACCTGAGCGCCGACGAGGAACAGCCTGTCCCGTACCCAGCGCTGGCGGCCACGGTCTTCTTCTGCCTCGGGCAGACCACGCGGCCGCGCAGCTGGTGCCTCCGACTGGTCTGTAACCCATATCCTTCCCGCGCCGCCAGCCCGGGGCCTGGGGCGCAGGACCCCTCTGCATGTGCTCTTGTGCCGCATGGCTTTTGGGATGAGGAAGCGAGTCGGGCTGGGGCGCAAGGAGAGGTGTGCTCGTGGGGGCGCCTCTCGGGACTCACCAGTGGGATCCGGGTTAAGAGGCAGCCCAGGACGCTAGAGCACGGGAAGCAGCAGCGTGCGCCCCAGGGCGGAGGCCGGGACCGGAACCCCCGCTACCACCGCCCATTCTGGCTTTTCCAACGTTGGGTTTCTGTGGAGACCCTCGCTAGGACTGGGAGGCTGGAGAAAGGGAGAAAGTTTCCACCTGCGCTGTGCGCTCCTGAGGGGTGTTGTGGGGCCCGTTGGGGGGCTGTGCGCCGGGTAGGGCTGGTCTGTAGTTGTCCGTGGAGAGAGGTGGTGACGTTGTTGGTTGAGAACTCGCTCTTCTAGGCTGAACTCGGTGCGGGGCCTGATTTAAGTCATGCGCAGCTGGGGGTGGGGGGTGGGGAGGCAGCTGGCATCGCATCCGACCCTTCTCCTCAGTGGCCTGGCTGTAGAGAGAGGGTTTACTGCTGCTTTCCTGACCACAAGGGCACAGACTTTCAGAGACGCTTCCAGAACAGAGTTGGGTCAATGCCAGGAGTATTTCTGGGATGCAGAAAGAGGCCAGTGCCCCCCCACAGGTGGCCTTTGGGGGCTTACTTCCCTGGCAGCCCCTAAGAACCATGCCTGGTGCTGGCTGGCCCACTGGGTGGCCAGGGCTGTGGGTGCTGCTCACTGGGCTGGGTAGGCGGAGGGCCTGGACCTAAGGGAAGTTGATGCGGCCTCATAAACTCTGCTCAGCAGAAACAGACAGAGGCAAAATGAGCAATGTGTGTGTATGTTTCTGTACCTTGTGTGTTTAACTGTATAAATATTAAATACAAAAGAGGAGCCTGCACCAAAAAAAGTAATAAAGCCCGTGTTTCTCTTCTCTCCAATCTAAACACCGGGTGAGTCAGATTTTTCTCTGCTTGTAAAGGAGGCTGGTGGTCCTAGCACTGTGGTCTCAGCCTCCTCTGAGCCAGAGTTGGCTTTTTGTGCCTGCCATCTTGATCTTCACATCCAGCGAAAGGAACTATGGGTGGTGGGCGTCCTCAGGGATGGTTAGACCTCTGTTGAGGAGCAGGGTGACCTTGTGGGGTGGCTTTCGGTGTGTATCTTGTACAGGACCGGAGGTGATTGAGCTACTTTGCTTTGGTTGAGATGAAGTGTGGCTGGTGGTCCTACCACAGGCCCTGGGGAGGGCATGAAGCCAGGGCTTGTACAGGCCTGTGCACACCAGAAGAGGGGAAAGCCCAGATGGGCTGAATGGTTTCCTCATAGCACAGGAGTCTCAGGCTGACCCTGGTGCTCTGGGCTGCTGCGTCCCTGAGGATTTCTAACAAGGTTGTTTGTGCAAACGTGTTCAGGAAAGGTGGGGGTTGTGTATCCCACAAAAGTGGACGAGTCTTTGAGGGCTGAGGGCCGTGGATCTGGCCCGAGTCTCATCCCTCTACGACTCTGTGACCCAAAGAGGAAGATGCCCTTGCGCTGCTGAGAGAGACAGAGCTGTTACTGGCCCTTGACAGAGAGCTGGAAGGGGAGGTATGCTCTCAGTCTGGGAGGATGGAGTTGGCTTGTGCAGGTGGGACCACTAGGCAGGAAGAGGTGGGTCTTCCCCCTCTGCCCTCAACAGCACCCTGGCTTGGAACTGCTGACTGCCCATAGAATCCCTTGCTGTACCCGCACCCTCTCTGCTGCGGGTACCTCAAGGCCCAGTTTGAGTCTCCCACCCCTGAATACCAGTAATCCCAAATATACCCAAGGGGGCTGACCTCTCCCGTCTCCACAAGTCTTTAGCCCTGTCGATGCCCTGCATCTGTCCAGTAGGGTGGGCTCATCACAGCCCCGGCCACATGACAGTGGGTCTGATCCCAGCAGATGCCAGGTCCTAGGATAGGGGTGTGCTGGAGGGCCTCAGGGAGATCCTAAAATAAGCTGCGTGCCTGGCCAGGCGGGGCATCAGCTTACTGGGGAAGCCCGTGTGGGCTGAGGCTTCCAAGGCTCCTCGCATTCCTGGGAGCTGGGAGGGGGTGGCTCTGTGTGAGGTGGAGGAGCCACTGACGGTTGGCTGGGCCAGGGTTTCCCCAGGATGGGGGTGTCCTGTGGCCAGAGAGCGCTCCTTGGTGCCGTGCCCTCAAGTGAACAATAGCGTCAGCAAGACCCTCTGTCCGTCCTGCGGGAGAGTAAACTCCAGAGGGAAGAAAGTCAGATTTGCTCAGAAACCCATACTTCTTGCTGCGACTCCTGACCCCCAGGCTGGTTCTCCTAGCCGATGTCCGCCAGCTAGACCCGTGCTCCTATTGGCTGTCGGAACATAGGGAAGGACCTTCTCCCAGCCCCAGGCCTTTCTGGAACTTTTGGATGAATAGCCACAGTGCAGATGTGCATGTGTTTCTGTTTCTTCTGCCTGGAGGTGTCTCCCACCCATGTGGCAGAGGAGTCTTCAAGGACGGCCTTTGTCTTTATTGATTTAGTTTGCTCTTTAAAAATACAATTGGGCTGCAACTTTCGGGGCGAGCGCTGTTTCTCCTACACAGGCTTATTTATAGAGGAAGGTGGGTGGGACCCGTGTGTTGTAGCCTGCTCGGCTGGGTTATGTTCTGCCCCAGCTCCCCCCCTCCAGGCTCCTGACCCAGAGCTGCTTGGAGTGCAGCTGCTAGCACCCCACCCGGGGCTGGTGGGGCCTTTCCGGGACACACGGCTATCCTGTGTGAATGAGGGAGGTGTGCTGTGAGTGTTCAGGGTGTAGAAGGTGGCGTGGGGAATGTATGGATGAGGAGCTTTAGGAAGATGCACTTACCCATCCCCAACCAGCCACCAAAGCCCCAAGTCACCAACTCTGAGTGAGGGAAGGAGGCATCAAAGTCGCCTGCAGAGGAAGGACAGAGCAGGGTTGAGCCCAGCCTGGCTGGGGACCTCACACATTTGCTGTGTCCACGACTACACAAGTCCAAGTAAGTCTTTGTGTCATCTTTTAAAAATCGATGCTTTGAGATGTTGCACTGCTCCGAGATGGCTGCCAGTGCCCAGGCTCAACTGGTACGGGTATCCCCAGGGAGGACTCAGGGCACTAGTTTGGCAGGGCCCACCCTCTGGCCGTGCCCATGTAGCTGCACAGTGTTGGGACTTCTTGACTCTCAACAAGGCGCCTCAGTTACAGGTCGCGGGAGCTAAGCTCCGAGCCAGGAACACTCCAGGCTAGTTTCAGCTGCCTGGAGTGACACCTGTCCCTTGGGAGGCCTTTAAGAGTTCCTGGATCTTAGACCCAGGGCCCATTCCCTTCACGGCCCCTGTCCCCACCGTGCACCTGGTTGGGCCTGTGTGTGTCCCCTGGACTCAAGGCTCGGCTGGCACAGCTGTGTTCTCAAACATCTACCAGGCTTTAGCAGACCGTTCCATCACTCACCTGGGGAGAACCCTGGAATGTGGCAGCAGGGTGTGTGAGGGGGCTGACTTCCCACTCCTGGTCTGCTCAGGGGTTCTGGTCCTGCATCCTTGGGCCTGGCCTTCCCCAGGTCCTGGAGCTGTGCCTGCATCACGCGGGGGTAAGAGATGCAAGGCGCATGCGCCTCTGAAGCCGCTAGTTAGAACTTCTTGGTCTTGCTTTCCCGAGGAAGTGACTTGGGGCGTGTGTTGCTTCCTGCTGTGAGCCTGCATGAGGGAGAGACGTCCCTTGTCTCTGGCACTCATGTAGGAAGGAGGCCTCCTTACGTCCCAGCCAAAGAGATGAAGAAAGAAGCTCATGGTTGGTCACAGTGAGAGCCGTGGGCTGTGGAGAAGGTGATATTCCCACCAACAGCTGTAGGGTGGTGGTGGGGGCAGCCCTCCCCTCCCAGATATGGGAAAGGGCCTGGGGAAGAGGGCGTCTTCCAGGACAGGCATGCTGGACTTCTG
This sequence comes from Typhlomys cinereus, assembly GCA_023101885.1. Taxonomy (NCBI): domain Eukaryota; kingdom Metazoa; phylum Chordata; class Mammalia; order Rodentia; family Platacanthomyidae; genus Typhlomys; species Typhlomys cinereus. The sequence continues at coordinate 1,058,138 of JALPQD010000336.1, forward strand.
TTGGAAAGCCATTAGTAGCCACACCAGGGAGGCAACAGGACCACACACCCATGTGATGCCAGGTCCTTGGAACAGGAGTGGTGTCAGTGCAGGGCAGCTGGGGTGTACATGGGCCTGGGTTACAGTGAAGAAGGAAGAGGGTGGATGATGGAGTCCAGCAGGCCCATCTGGCGGGCTGTCATAGCTACTGTTGAAGGTGGGGTGGACTAACAAGCTCTTGCCCTCCCTACTGAGGCAGTGTTCACCTGCATGCACGCTGGGGTCGGGTTGCCCCATGCGTCCCCGGTCAGCACTACCCATCTTATGGTCTCTTTTGGATAGTCTTAGCCTCTCAAGCAGACTCAGAAGCCCAACCGCCAGCCATGTGGGGGTCAGGGCAGATCCCAACCACCTTGTCTCCTGTGTGCCTCCCCAATGGATTCCTGGGAGCCCCTGTGTGTGGAGAACAGTGGGGAAGGGCTCCTGCACCCAGTGTCTTTAGCTAATAAAGGTCTCCCCAACAGGACCCACCCAGATCCCCGCCACCCCTGTGACTGGCAGGTGGGGTCCTTCGGAGGTAAGGGGTGGGTAGCACCAGGTAGGTAACGGCCACTCGCTGTGCGCGAGCCCTCTTCCGGAGACGTCAGTAGCAAGGTTAGCTGGCATATGCTGTGGTCCTGAGGTGAGTGGGAACTGTAGGCGATCTGAAGTGAAGTGGCTGGGGGGGGGTACTGGGGGGCTGGGGTGAAGGGTGAGGCAAGAAAATCCTGAGCATGGTGGGTAGGCCTAAGTGGCCAGGCAGCCACAGACCCTTAGAACCTGCTTTTAGGAATGTGAGAGTGTGAAGAGGTGAGCTGGAGAATTGGGGTGTCAGAAGGATAAGGTAGGCTAGTCTGGGGGCTCAGGGAACACTGGAAGGGGACAGTGTTGGAACCCAACCTGGTTGAGAATCTAGCTAAGTTAGGGACAGAAGGGGAGGGAAAAGGTACCTCAGGGGCAAAGGCTGGGAGATGGGGAGGTGCTGGTGTACCCCTCCCCCAGCCAAGTATTGCATTGAGACTCCCCACTTCCACGCTGGTCAAGGGAGCTACTATGGCAGGTTGGGGGTCCCTCCGCGGCCTGTAGTACGCTCCGGGTGGTCCAGGCGCTCTCCTGGTCTCCGAGTGTGCAGTGGGCCCGGCTCCCAGAGCTGCTGGCAGACGCCCCATCCAGGGTCAGGATGTGGAGAAATGCGGGGGATGGGGCGGCCCGTCACAGGGACGAATCCAGAGCAGCCCAGGGCTGGCCCGTGGCCAAGTGCAAACCTTGGCCCTGAGCTGTCCAGGTCAGGCGCAAATCCGTTACCTTTGTTTATGCAGATGTCGCCCTGAGGCTGAGCTGAGCCTGCTGGCGGGGTAGCAGCTCCGGGCACCTGACGCAGAATGTGTCTTCCCTTGTCAGACCTGCCCGCTTCCCCTGGATGGTCAGTCTGGCATAGCTTGGCGTGTCCTTAAGGCCCGGTTTGCATTTCCAAGTCTAAGATGAAAGGTTGGTCCCGCGTTGACCAGAAGCAAGGATCTGGGTGGCGTGCGTCTGTGTGGTACGTAGGATCCTTGATCAGAGCCAGGGGATGAGGACCCAGGCATGCCCAGGGGCCCGAGGTAGAGGGAAGGAACCTGCAGGCTGTCCGTCCCCTGCCCGCTCTTGAGAGTTGGCAGAAGGTTTGTCCCCAGAGCACGTGCCCGCCAGGGATGACAGATGGGCTTGCGCGCGGCTCGCTGTTTTCTCAGGAAGGTCCTCATGGAGCAGACTTGGGCCACGGCTGCCACGGGGCTGCCTGGGCTGGTATCCCTGGCCCCTCAAGCCCTGCAGGCACCGAGTGGCTGGCTGCAGGAGGGGGAGGGGGAGGGGGAGGGGAGCCACAGGCTGGGGCCGCAGGGTGTCCGCGGCGCTGTCACAGCCTGCAGGGGCAGATATCGGGGACAATTGACGAATGTGCTGAATTAGGCGCCAGGCGGGGGTGCCAGCCTCTGTGTACTCGCTGCTGCTTCCGCTGCCGTGAGCTGGGATCTGTGGGCAGAAGAGTCCTGGGCGGGGTCCGCCAGTCTGTCCTAGCCTACTACAAGTAAATCTTGGCTGCAGGAGGACTTCAGGGGTCCCAGAGGACCCCTTTTTGCACATGTTCAGACAAGGACCTAGTCAGGATCCCCAGGCGGCCTGACCTTAGCCTTCACTGAAGTTGGGGGAGTGTAGTGACAACCTCTTCTCTCACCACCCCCCCACGATTACAAAAGTTAGGTGTCTCCCTTAGGGCAAAACAGATCTGACTATCAGGGACCTGGATTTGATACAGACACACTCAGACTTCTAACCCTGCCCGACCAGCCAGATCGACCTGATCCTTCGCTGCTACGTCTTCGGCGCTTCTGCATGTTCACATGTGTGGGTGACCAGGGCACAAAGCTGAGAGATCTCTGAATGTGTTAGAGGTGTCATAGGCCACGCCTGCTACAGGCAGCAGGAGGCAGATCCAGAGCCAGCGTGAGCCCCAGGCTGCTGCAGACTGGAGGACAGGCCATCATCCTGGGGGGCAGAGCCCCTGACTGCGTGGATTTGGGTAACACTGCAGCAGCCATGTCCTGACCCTGGCAGCACCAGGGATGCAGTGGCTTGCTCAGTCTGTTCTCTTCCCTCCGAGCTGACCGCACCGTCTCCTCCCTGGTGGAGGTCCTGGGGTGGGATAGTCACCCCTGGGCCTCTTGCTGACGGGGGATGGGGGGACACCCTTAGCCTCTTGTTGATGGGGGGACTGGGGAGGGGGCACCCTGATGCTGTGTCAGGAGACTGTGGCCTTTGGTGCATCCAGAAACCAGTGAACACTGAGGCCTCGTGTCTCGGGGTCTGTAGTGTCCACAGTCCAGTTGACTTACTGATGTCCATGTGTGGTGTCCACTTTGGCCTCTCTGCCTGGTCACCCGACTATCTTCCTTGATCACCGGCAGATTCGGGGAGGGGGGGAAGATCTAGGCTGTGACACCAGCAGGGGCTCCAGCTGGCTGGTGGACACAGGCTCTGTCCCCCAGGCCTGGGAGCAGCCCCATCTCTGAGCAGCACCGGGGTATCCTCGGCCCTGTTGTCCCAGTCTGTATTCATGTATGTCATAGATGGAATTCCTAGAGGGTGGTAGAGTCTTTGCGGTGAGCAGACTTAGGGTCCCCTGAAGTCAGGGTGGTGGGTGAGGTAGTTGCCACCCAGAAGCTACAGCGCCTCTGAGGACAGGTTTCCTGCTGAGCCTCGTGTAGAAATGGCACGTGTGGGTCGCCGTACCCAGCTGAACACCATCCCCTTTAGAATCTGTGACCAAGCGGACTGTCAGGTTGCCCCAAGTTGGCAGTGCAGGATTTTTGCAGATATAGCTAGTTGAAATGGAAAGGGGGGATGTGCTGAAGTAGCTGGTCCAACCACGGATGTCCCTGCAAGGAGAGGACAGGCTGAGTACAGCAGAGACTGGGCGGTGTGTCCACAGCCGTAGCATTCTGGGGACCCCCCCCCCCTGACTTCAGGGGACCCTAAGTCTGCTCACCGCAAAGACTCTACCACCCTCTAGGAATTCCATCTATGACATACATGAATACAGACTGGGACAACAGGGCCGAGGATACCCCGGTGCTGCTCAGAGATGGGGCTGCTCCCAGGCCTGGGGGACAGAGCCTGTGTCCACCAGCCAGCTGGAGCCCCTGCTGGTGTCACAGCCTAGATCTTCCCCCCCTCCCCGAATCTGCCGGTGATCAAGGAAGATAGTCGGGTGACCAGGCAGAGAGGCCAAAGTGGACACCACACATGGACATCAGTAAGTCAACTGGACTGTGGACACTACAGACCCCGAGACACGAGGCCTCAGTGTTCACTGGTTTCTGGATGCACCAAAGGCCACAGTCTCCTGACACAGCAGCTACAGAAGGCTCAGGCCCCAGTAAGTCCTTTTGCTGAATCCTGGCCCCGGGCTTCTGGGCCAGATCTATGCTAGAGTGAGTTTCTGCTCTTCAAAGCTCCTGCCCTGTGGTGCTTTGGTAGAGTCCCAAGGAGCCACAACCTAGCCAGTGACATGTCTGCCCACGTGACTGTGAGCACGGGGTGCCCCCTCCCCACCAGCATGCCCCACCCCTGGAGGGCAGGAGGCCATGACGTGCTAACTGGAGGTGCCTTCCATCGCGTGTGTTAGGCTCTGAGACAAGGGGCAGGCCACCCAGGGAGAGGAGAAAATCAGCCGTGAAATCGGTCACTCTGACCGCCTGGTCAGTCAGGGAGACCACGTGGAGCTCTCCCCTCTGGTCGGAGGCTCCGCCCAGCCTCTTGTAGCTGTGTGCGGATTGGGCGGCAGTTCTCCAGGAAGATCCGAGCACTGCTCCCATCTAGTCCAGGGGCTTCTGAGGAGACTTCCCCAGGCCATTCCTCAGTGGGGGCTCAGGTGCGTTACCATGGAGATTTACCCTCGCTCTGGAGGCTTTTCTGCTGACTCCGAGGGATACAGCAGGATGTGACTGAGCCCACTTGGCTCCCAGGGAGCTGGCGCAGGGCCAGGTGTACAGGGCTTTGGGTGGCACCTGGTGTAGCTGCTATAAATGTGTCCAGAGGAGGACAGTCCCCTCCTCGTGTCCATGGAGAGGGTCACTGGACGATGTCTCCAGCCAGCTGCAGCCTACCTCTGTCCCGAGGGGTCTAGAGACTGTTCCCTGTGGATATAGGGGCCATTCAGTCAGCCATCACTGGTCCTACATGGACGAGTGTAGGTGGGGGGGGACACATGGACATGAAAGGGGTATATAGGAGCAGCCACGGCCCGAGACCAAGACTTCTAGGGTACCTGTTCTTGTGGCTTCTGTGAGCACGTAGCCTGGCATCCACCTCGGAGCCACCCTTGCCTCCTGCTGGACAGCAGCCTGTGCTCCTGGCTATCTGGGCTTCAGGTCTCTTGATCCTTGAGAGCTGTGTTGCAGTCTGTCCATTCTGTGCTCTGGGCAGGAGAGGCAACCTGCAGATTGAGGGTCCCCCAGTCCACAGCCTGCATCCTGAGGAGCCGTGGTCTGCAGTCTCTCATGTCAGGGCCCAGGGCACTGGTGTGAAGGTGTAGAGGGTGGTCCCTGGGGACCAAAGGTCTGGGATAGGAGAAGGCACATGAGTGTCTGCTATTGGCGGGACTTCCCTAAAGCCTGGAGAGGGCTGGGCTCTGGCGGTGTCCCCTGAACAGCACTCTGGTCCCGCAGAAGCCTGCTTGCTGCCCCTTGGGAAGACAGAAGAGAGCAGAGCCAGGACCACAGGGACCACACAGCAGTGTCCGTACTGTGTCCCTTTGTCTTTGGCAGCAGACGCGATTCCAGCCTGTGGCCGCCGTCTGGTGAGTCAGCCTGCATTAGCTCCTCATTGAAATGGACAAGGTCTCTTCCTGAGCTGCTGGGGATGCCCGGCAGCCTCCTGTCCTCGCCCAGCTGTCCCAGGTGTGGCTGAGGCCTCCTCTTGGGCAGTTGACATCCTGTCCCTGTCACAGTCTGCCATACTGAGGGCTCAGCAGTCATCTGATGCCCAGGATGCCCAAGGAGCCAGGCTGAGAGCCTGAGCCAGACACAAGGCTTTCCTCCAGTCTTCTCCCAGGCGGGACAGGCTGGGTCTGCCTGTCACTGTGGTGCCTACCTGTCACCAGGGCCCGTGCCTGTCACCAGCCTGTGCCAGGTCTTAGGATCCTCCTACCCCGTGACTCACGGACATGCAGCACCTAATATGTTATCAAGGTGGTAAGAACTGGTCCTGCCCCCACCCCTTTCAGGGAGCAGCTGTGGGTGCTAAGCCCGTGTGTTGGCGTAGGGGCATCAGGGTGGGGTGCAAGCATGCCAAGCTTCTCCAGTGATGTGTGTGGGTGAGGCAGCAGGCCAGCTCTGGCCTGGTCTTGCTTCCATAGGAAACCCAGGGCATTCTGTAATAATTGAAGTTTCCGGCAAGCAACACAGGATGCTGTAGGGCTGTGGCAGTCAGCTGGATATTTAGAACATATGGTAGAAATGGGTTTTCATTTGAAACACAGCTTAAGGATTTTGGGAGATTTTATTTTGTTATTTTAGAGACAGGGTCTCATGTAACCCAGGCTAGACTGGAACTCTGTGTAATTGAGGGTGACCTTGAACTTCTGATCATCCCGTCTCCCCCAGAATGCTAGGATTGCAGACACGTACTACCTGGTGTGTCCTGGGGATTGAACCCGTGTTGTAGTCGCCTGCGTGGCTGCTGATAAATGACCATCGAACGGCTTAAGGAAACAAGGGATTTATTGTCTCTTAGGATTATTTGGTTACAGTTCTCGGTCCAGTGTGACAGGAGAGCACGCACCAGCGCCAGGCCCGAGGGAACTGGCCACACCATCTCTATATAGCGGCTGAGAGAGGGACGATCCTTATTTGCCAGACCAGCATGTCTGCTAAGTGCACACAAGGATGCTGACTTTGTCAATCAGCTCTTGTGTTTTATTCCAGGGCTGAGTCCCACGCACCACGGGCTGGGCCTTGCCTATCAGCTAGATAATCTCCTGCAGGTTTGTTTTGGGCTTAACCACTAATTCTCCACAAATGTGCCCAGAGCTCAAACTCTCAACTGTCAAGGTGACACCTGTGCCCAGCTATGACACCAGGGCTTCACGCATGCCAGGCGAGCCCTTTACCAGTGGAGTGCATATACCCCAGCCCTGTCTTTCTTTTAAAAAAATTTATATTTTTGGCAAGTTCCTACATGCATATATAATATATTGGCCATTTCTTGCCCCCACTACATTCTCATACCACTCCCACGGAGTCCCCTCTTTCCAACAAGCCCCTCTCCTACTTGTTTTGTGATGCGCTGAGCTCCACGTTGCTTGCATGAGCATGGGTCTGCTTACCTACCGGAGCGCGGACAGCCGACCAGAGGCCAACCACTGAAGAAAATGACCCCTCCCCCAGCAACCTCCAATGCCAGAAGTTCCTCAGCCGGGCTCTGTGAGCCCTTCTCCCGAGTATGAAGGACCGTTGAGGGCCTGGATTTGCACAGTGAACTGCAGCTTCTGAGTTCAGAAGCACGATGGCCATGTCATGTCCAGAAGCCGCGTTTTCCCCGTGCTCCCCACCCTCTGTCCTACAGGAGGTCCTGGGTCTCGAACATTCTGTGTCCTCAGGTTGCCTGGCTTCACTCTGTGAGACGCAGGCCTGAGCTCTGGGGGGTCTGCAGGGCCTGGTTGATGGGTGTGGGGTTTGCTTCGGGGGTCATGCCTGGCTGAGCCTGAGCCACTCCACATGAGGACTAAGGAGATGAGAAGGGTCCAGGACCAGATGCCCAGAGACGGGGCTCGCAGCCCAGTCATGCTGGCTTTCCGGTGCTTCCCTGGCTGACATGGCTGCCTCGGCTACCTGGGCTCCCGAACTGTGCATCTAGCAGGAGTGTCCTCCAGGCAGCAAATCCCAGGGTGATTTGGTTCCATAGAGATTCTAGTATGTGAAAGACAGGGTCTGGGATGGGTCTTGCCTTCCTGACCAAAGGACTTCCAGAACCTTTTCCCCTGGTGTGCCAAGGTAGGGAAGGCTGGCTGGGATACCAGGAGATGGGGACTCCCCTTCACTGTCCTGCAAAAAACCACCATCCCAGAGGAATGTTCTGGAAACCAGACACAATGCCATGGGAACAGCTTGCCAAGTGGGCCTGGGGACAAGGCTCACCCCGGTCAGTCTTGTGGCGGAGGAGTCCAGGGGGTCTCAGGAGCCGGGCCCCATCCCACTCAGCCTCTCCTCCCTGCAGACCTAGGCACGTGGGTGCTTTTCCGCACTCCCTGGGAGGTCTGGGTTAGCAAGTGGGGATAAGGTTCCGCCACTGTGGAGAGACAGAGGGAGGCTGGTGGGTGTGCCACGGGGCAGGGTTAGGGGGCTTGGTCCAGAGAAGCTTCTGGGAGAGCACCGCTCAGCACCCCAGTACCAGAGAATTGGGTTTGGGGGTTCAGGGAGCCCGGTCCCTGCCTGTATTCCGTGACTTGTCTTCTCTTGGTGTCTCCAGAGCTGCATGCTGTTGGGTCTTCGGCAGTGCATGCTGGGATGGCAGCTGGCCCACTGGCCCCTGACTGCATCCTAGCTCCTGGCCCCGCCCTGCAGAAACCCCTTTTCTTTTACAGGGTCGTCAGGACAGAGGCCTCTTCTTTTCAGCTGTGAAAGGGTGGGCTGCACTGCATGCCCTTGGCATGGTGGGCTCGTGGCTCCTACTTGGGAAACTGTCTGAGCCCGGCCTCAGGCTGTTGTTGCTACGTGGGAGTGCCCGCATGACGCAGCTGTGAATGATCCCCGTCTTTGCCCTTCAGTTACGCACGTCTGCAGCTGTGTCCCCGTCCTCCATGTTGCAGTAGGGGCTGTGCCCACCCAGAGGCTCCAAGGAGCCCACATCAGAGACTTCACCTGCTGCTTGATGGACAGTAAGAATGACAAAGGGCATCAGATCCCTAGAGGCCGAGTGGCATTGGGAGTAAGATGTCTCCTGCCCCAGGAGTGGCCTGAGGTCCCACATTGTGTGCACTCGTTCAGTGCTCACATTCCAGTGTGTTCCTGGGAGGAGCTGCATCCCCCCACCCCCAGGGCTGGGGTCTTACCTGCTCCCGGTCAGAGCAGAAAGTGGGAGTGCCTGCCTGCTACCCAGAGACCCAGATTCTGTCCGCTTCGCCAAGGACTCCTGTGCTCTGCCGTTGAGCTCAGAGGCCCTGGAGGGCGGCAGCCAGCACGTAGAGACCCAGCACCACGCACTACTGGGATGTGAGCTCCCACAGGTGCGTCCGTCACCCCACCTCTCACTCCGGTTGTCCGTCAGCACCGCTGAGAAGGCGCTGGGTTCTGTTGACACAATGCCCACGTCTGTGCATGCTGCTCTGGGGGCTTCATGCATGTGAGGCCACACGTGTATCTGTTGGCAACCTCTCACTGCACAGCACCATGCTGCAGCAGACAGCGGTACCTGGCTCTCTTCTGGCTGAGTAATATTCCAAAGTATAGGCGGACCATCTTGTGCTTGTCCGTTGACAGGCACTGGGGCCGTTGCATCTCTGAATGTGGCCAGAGCGCTGCTGTGAGCTGGTGGATTATGAATTCTGTGTGTTTACAGGCACGGTACGGTTCTGCACGGGTCCCGGGTTCTGTCATCCTGAGCAGATACCCAGGAGTGGAGTTGCTGGGTCACATAGAAACCGTGCTTGGTCACGTGAGGAAGCTGCCAGGCTGTTTCCTGAAACAGCACACACTCGTTAACTCAGCTGTCCACCCGGGCACCTGGGCAACTGTCCTGCTGTGGCACACATGGCATCACCTGAGCGGTGGCAGCCCCTTCCAGTGGGTCCTGGCTGTACCCCTCAGCTCTGGGTCTTGACTGGTAGATAATCCTGGCTGGCTGATTTCTACAATGAGTAACTTCTAGGTTCCGATTCCCAGGTGGGGTGGGGACAGGTGCCACTGACAGATGGTGGCACCCGGGCCACGGGTGGGAGTAACTGGCGTGTGTGTTTGCTCTGCATCCGTTCCTCCCTCCGATCTCAGGAGGATTTCGACACCCACACTTGGAATAAAAAAAAAATTATTAATGAGTTTGGTGCGGTTGCCATGGGAACCTGTTGCTAATGAATCTCTGGGGTTTCCTCTTACCTTTGCCGAGCTGGAGCTATGGCAAGGCTGAGCTGTGCTCAGACCAGGCATGTTTCCCTCTCCTTGGGTTGCCATGGCAACGCCTGTCGCTAATCCCCAGCCGGCTCCTGGTTTACCGGCCCGGCCCCAGGAGCCTGCTGCCCGCTTCCACAAAGCCTGTCACTGTGATTCTGGCTGCACAGACCCCACCAGCTCTCCTCCAGGACCACATGTGGGGTCCCCACCATGTAAAGAACAGACTTGGCGTCTGGGGCTCTATAGAGAGAGGACTCAGCTACTCTGGGTGCACCGGCGTACTAGCCTTGAAGTGCCCCAGTGAGCAGGTGTGTGAGGTTTGAAATAGGTAGGGCCATGAAGCGACAGCCACCCATAGCCACCACCCAAGTGCACGCCCTGCTGACCCCTGCTGGCCCCTGCTGGCCTCTGGTGCCAGTTTGGGCCTTGGGGAGGCAGCATGGTGCCTTGAATCCAACTTCAGGTGGTACATGGACTAGACCAGACTGGGTGTCTTGGGGTCTGAGAGCCTCCATTGTATGGGTTGGGGTCTGGAGAGCCTCCATTGTATGGGTTGGGGTCTGGAGAGCCTCCATCGTATGGACTGGCCTTCCACAGTCAAGTCTTGGGACAGTGACAAAGAGCTTTAATGTCCCCAAGCAGATGAGGGAGGGCCGTGAGAAAGCAGAGGGAAGGTTCCACATCATGCCAGGGAGCCTTTGCCACACCTCTCAGACACGGGCTTTGCATCTCAGTCTCACAGCCCGGCTGTTCCTTCCTGGGTCAGGTGTGCCCCCCGAGGTGAGCCGTAGGCACCTGGCCCTTGTCTCTGCCAGCACAGGGTCTCCCAGGGTTGTCGGGGTTTCCTCGGGGGCTTTCCAGAGAGGGAGGGAGAAGGGAGGCATTCGCAGAGGCTGACTGACCTGGTGCCGGGCAGCGCAGTAGACCTGTTCCAGTCTTAAGTTTGCTTGTCTGTGGAAGACAGAAGAGGACAGTGCGGCTGAGAGGGTCAGAGTGGGCGGCATCCGCATGCACTGCTGGGCCCTGCCCAGCCCAGGAGCTCCAGTTGCCTCTGGGGTGAGCAGGTAACGCCTTTGCTCAGGGATGTCTGTGGCCGAGAGACAGTTTAAGAGAGAGTTGATTTATCTTGTTTCGAGGTTTCTGTCATCTGACTCCACTACTTCAGGCAGGATGTGCAGGATGAGGCTGCCCACCTCATGGTCCAGCAAGCAGAGAGAGAAAAGGCGAGTGCGCCGGTGGGCACCCTCCTTCTCTTTCTTGTGTCTCCAGCCTCTGGGATGACCCCCCCCATATCCAGAGCTGACCCCTCAGTCCTCTCTGAGACATGCTCAGAGGCACGCTGTGCCTAACGAGTCTAGTGCTGCTCCATCCGGGAGTGCGCAGGCTGTGCAGACTGTGCTGTTTCCACGGGCGCCTTCCTCCGCGCTGGCTCCTGCTCACCCACGCCAGCTGCAGCAAGACCCTCCTGACCGTCTCCTGCCTATGCCCCGGCGTCTTTGTCTGGGTGGTCAATGCAGGCCTTGGTCGTTCTTGGGCCTAGGAGCCTTGGGTTGGATGGGCGTGGTGGGGACTAGACCAGACAGGAGCCCCCCACTCCACAACCCAAGAGTGACCCAGAGGTCCTAGCATGGCCGCCTCCTCCCGGGTCACAGCAATCCTGTGTGGACTTAACAGCGTGGCCAAAGTCAGCTTGAACTTCCTGAATGAGTGGGCAGCAGTGCCCACTGAGTCGGCTGCCTGGGGGATGGGCAGTGGTGGGGCTTGTCGCCGAGGGCCATGGAGACGTTGATGGCGTTGGACCCATGTCCCTTCCTCCGTCCCTTTCTGGCTGGTGTAGTGGCGTTTAGTCGGATCCAGCTGTGTGGCTGGGTCTGTGTCTGCTGACGGGTGTGGCCTTGGCTTCTGGCTGTGTGAAGAATGGCAGCTGAGGAGGGGGTGTAGCCAAAGGCACGGATATGTAAGTACCGTCACCCGACGTGGTCCACAGTGGGAAGACCATGGCCGGGGCCTGTGGATGTCAGCGAGGGGCTGCAGCAGGGGCCTGCCCAGTCCCTGCCTCAGAAGCAGCTTCTCTTCCCTCCTGACCTAGGGTGGACCCAGCGTGTGAGCAGACTGGGCGCCCCCAGCCTCCCTCCAGCTTCCTTTGGGATGACGTCACAAGACGGCCTCCATGCATGTCCCACTCCTGCCCCTCGGGCGACTCTTGCCTTTTTTTAGCCTGGATCCTGGGGTACTGAGTGTCTCCGGGTCTGAGCCCCATGTGGGAGCTCCGTCCCTCCCAGGGGCAGGCCGAATCCCCATCCTGACCCACACGGGGAACAGGTGTTGAGGTCAGGAGTACAGGAAGGGCAGAGACAGAGGAAGGAAGAAGCCCCACTGAGGACGACCTGCCGCCCCAGGACTTGGGCCTCTGGCCTGTGGGTACAGCGCCAGGGTTCCGCCCTGCCAGGAGGAGACTATTCCCAAGCAACCTTGCCCTCCCTACCTGCTGCCCACTCATCCTCTTCCCTGGCCTCTGGCCCCATGGGTGGGGTGGGGGGGCATCCCACTTTCCCAGGAAAGTAGAGCTCTGTGAAGTCACAATGGGGGGCAGGAGTTGGCAAGAGGCCCCAGGGTGACCAGACCTCTGTAGGCATGGGGGGCTTGGGACAGCCTGTCCCGTCTTCCCAAAGAGCCGTTCTTTGTCTCTCTCCTGGCCCTGATGCTGGTCGAGGGGTGAGCTGCCCAGACACGCAGGACCGTGCCCTTTGTGCCCATAGGTGCCCCTGGCCACACGCAGGATCACGTTAGTGAGATGAGGGCTACAGCTGGGTGTTTTCCTGCTTGCTTGAAATACGGCCTGCCCGACGGCAGTGGCTGAGATCAGCTTCGGGATGTTTTAATTCCTAATTTAGACTGTTTATGTGCTGGACGGGAGTCTCGGTCTGCCCCGCCCCTCCCCCCGCCTCCCTCAGGGTTCCAGCTGCCTGGTGGGTGCAGAGTCCTTGGGATGTGTGTGGGGGGGAGTGGAGTGGATCTCCCGTTCTGGCCCTCCCCAATCAGCCCTGGTCATCTTCATGAGCCGCAGGCCAGCCGGGTGCTGCTCACCCTTCTCCCTCCACAGAGCCCTCTTTGTGAGGGGCGACTCCCTCCTCACGTGTCCCAGGGATCCGAGGTCACGCTGTGGCCAGGCCGGCCTACCAGCCTGCCTGGGCGGAACCATGGGGTGGAGCAGAGTCTGGCAACAGCACCGGAAGGATCCAGCTGTCGCCTGGGGAAGACAAGGGAAATGAGTGACAGGAGCCTCGATGACCTGGCATCCTCTTCTTCACCACAAGGAGAGATGTCGAGGATCTAGCTTTAGTTCAGAAATATATTCTGCAAGGATGGATCTGGCGGGATCCTGACATGGCCTCCTGGTTGCCATGCCAACTGAGTTGGTGACCCCCCCTACCACTCCTTACCTCCCCTTTCTCATGCCCACACTACAGAGAGGATTTCCAGGCCTGGGGAATCTGGCTCAGCAGTGCAGAGTTTTGGGGGGCTGTAGGGAGAGGGCACAGGCCACTGCAGGTAGGATCCTCAGTCTGCCTGCTCCCAGGACAAGGAGCATAGCAGATCCTGGTCTTGGCCCCCTGCCTCCCCTTGGTACACTCAGGAATCCTCCCCCTGCCTGGGGTCTGCCCAGGTGTCCATCCAGAATCCTTCCCTTTGCAAGGAAGGCTGGGGCTCGCAGGGCCAGGAGTGTGTGCTGCAGGTGGGTGTGTGCTGCAGGTGGGTGTGTGCTGCAGGTGGGTGTGTGCTGCAGGTGGGTGTGTCCTACAGACAGGGTGTGTCCTACAGACAGGGTGTGTCCTGCAGGTGGGGTGTGAGTGTGCCCTGCGGATGGGGTGTGTCCTGCGGGTGGGGTGTCTGCAGGCTCCTGTCTAGCAGAGAAGTCACAAACCCCAATGCAGAGAAGCACAGTCCTTGTGGAGGTGACATCCGAGTCTTGAGGGGCGGAGAGGGAGCAGGCTGACAATTCATGTTCTCTGTAGCTGGGGTGTGTGGAAGCCCCTCCTGCTGAGGCCAGCTGCTCCAGCCCTGTGAGGACCCCAGGAGCCCTGCCACCCTCAGAGATTATCTTTGCGTCCTCCATCCTAGACCTTTGATCCCCAGCTCATATATGGTCAGCTTCGTCTGCATCGTGTTTGAGGTCATTTCAGGGCCAGACAGCAGAGCGCGAGGCAAGGCCCCTCCAATTCCAGGCCCTGTGTATCTCTCACACGCGGGCTTCTTCCTGCTTGGTTCACACGGCATCATGGCAGAATGTGATAGAAAAAGAGCCACGCGTGTGGTTGGGGGACCAGGTGCCTTGAGGGCCCTGGAGGTGGCCTTGAGGGGAGACGCAGTGTTCTCTGGTCGCTAGTCACCACCCCCCTGGCCTCGCTGGCTCAAGTCTTGCATCCTCTCTAGTTTGTCGATTGTCATGTTCTGTCTGTGGCTGGGCAGGGTTGTGTCTGGGTGAGACGCAAGTGGCAAGGGCAAGTGGCTGCTGCCCGATGCCCTCACGTTGCCTTGTCTAGCCTGCTGAGCTGCTGGGGGCCAGAAAGCGTGTTGCCCCAGCCTGTGAGACCCTTCAGGCTGCCACCCCGAGCTCTTCGCGCCAGGGTGGCCTCTGCACAGGGTCTTGCCTGCTTCTGCCTGTAGCAGCCACTGCAGAGGTTATACTATGTCGAGGCTTCCAATGCAATGCATTCTGGCCGTAGAACAGCGCCCAGCACTGGGCCTTCCTGACTGCCGTGGGTGGTTTACTTACTCCCAGTACTGTAGGAAAGGAGTCAGGGGTGGGGCTCAGGAAGACCATGGCAGAAGAGTCGAGTGTACTTCAGGCTGTCCTTCACTGCCCACCGAGCGCCATGCAGCCATTCCGTGTCCAGCAGAGGCAGCCGGCTCACGTGAGATGCAGGGGATCTCCACACCCTCTCCTGCCCACTGGGCCGGGCTGTCCCCTCTGCAGGACATGCCTCCATGAATAAACATGTGCTTTTCTCCTTGAGCAAATTGGAAAAGTAAGGTTGAGTGCTTCTGAGAACGCTTTTGCATTGGGGAGGGCAGAAGCAAGCATGGCGTGTGGGCTCTGGGCCGCACAAGTGGCAGGCAGGGTGAAGTCTTGATTTGGGGGCTCTCCTCCTGCTGTGAGCCCTCCGCCCCTCCGCCCCTCTGCTGCCTGGCGTTTCAAGCTGTTCTGAATCTGGCCTAATGGAGCTTAGCTGGCAGCGCAGGTTGCCCTGGGGCTGGGAGGCAGGCGGACTGAGGGGTTAATCTTCTGATGTCATGCACTGCCCAGCAGGGATCCTGCCTGGGATCCTGCAGCCCTGTCCTGCTTAGAAATCACTGACCCCAGAGAGCCAGGCAGCAACCACATCTGAAGACTCCCAGCCCTCACCCTGGCAGGCAGCATGACACTTTTGCTATTGGTGTGAGAGTCTTGGCCACCTTCCTGGGTCAAGGGTCCCAGTGGTGCTGCCCTGCCCTGCCCTGCCGCAGTGTTCTACCCCAATGGCCCTGGGCACTGGGCCTGTGCTGTGATGGCAACACGCAGGAAGCTGCACAGGGGCTGAGCCCCTCCCCAGGGGGGACTTGAGGACTTTGAGACTCACTGTCACTGAGCCAGAGGGATTTACGTGGCTCAAAGCGCTGTGACATATGGGTAAACTGAGGCACAGAGAAAGCCAGGAGGCCAGGGAGTGTTGAATGAAGACAGGTCTAACCTGGGTATGAGTCGCTGGGGTGGGGTGAAAGGGGTCCTAGCCTGGGGACCCTGCACTCATCAGCATGTAGTCCCAGGGTCCAGGATTGCTCTGTAGCAGCTCTTGGAGGGGTCGTACGGCGTCCAAGACACAGCCGAAACTTCCACCCATGTGGAGTTGACGGCCTGTTAAGCAGGACACCCTTGGCCACCAGGTCTTCACAGAAATGTGAGTGACCCCTCCACTTAGGAGGTGGTTAGAGTTAGGGTGGGGTGTAGCCTGCCACAGGCATGGCCTTGCGGTCCCCTCTCCTAGGCAGGAACAAGGGGTCGTGGCCCTTGACACCGCTCTTAACAGGTGATCAGGGAGGGGGATGGGCAGGTCCGTGCAGTGCTTGCAGGAAAGGTTCTGTCCCAGCGAAGGGGCAGAGGCTTCTCTTGGGATTGCACCCCGCGCCCACGTTTGCCCTGGACGGCCCCAGGCAGGGCAGCTGCCTCAGCACCACGGACAGCGACAGACGCGTGGCCTCTGTCAGGTGCCTTTCTCCCCCTGGCTCACGGGGAGCCATGTCTAGGGGATTTTGTTTGGGGCTCACAGCAGCTGGACCCCTCAGAGAGCACCCATCTGCTACCTGAGAATCTGTGGGCTGACCATGTAGGTGGGGAGAAGTCAGGGGGCCTTGTGGTGGGGAGGGCCTGTCCCCTCCTGTCTGAGAGATGGTCTCTCCCATGATGTAGAATCTTCCCTTTGCGGGTGCTGCCTGGTAGGGCTGGGGGGGGGGGTCCTTAGCCTCATAGTGGAGTGCAGGAGCAAGAAGGCAATTGAACTCCTCCAAATTGGGAAGACCCAAAGAGATTAGCAGAGACACGGGGGGTGGAGGGTCAGCTGTCACTCTAAGGTAGATGCTATAGTAGAGTTCTTGAACACAAAACCCAGGCACCGGGGTCTCTGGGACCCTTGACTGGCATCTTACCATCTGTTTTTCAGTGCTTTGGTGCTGGTCAGACCTCAGGCCTGGGTGGGTCCTTGCTACCCAAGCCCCCCTTCACACACAAGGGGCCAGCTTAGTCCACCTGGCTCTATCCCTTGTCTGTGCCTAAGTAGCCAGACCCTGAGTTGTACCATTGCTGCCTTGTGTCCCCACGTCAGCCTGGTTTCATCCGACCCCCCACGGAAATTGATTCTAATTTGTAGAAGTCGGTTCAAAGCCTGCGGGAATTTTAATTAAACCCAGAAAACTCCATCGGTTGTAATTAAGCCCATGGAAGTCACCCGGCTCCACGTGACATGGCCTGTTGGCGCCACCTGTCCTCAGCTGCCCACAGAACATGACCTGGGGATGGTGTGACACGTGAGGTGCATCCTCACTGAAGGACTTTCTTTCTGGGCAGGGCACGAGACCCCCGGCACTGGCAGCATCCCACCAGAAGCCCCCCTAAGCGCTGTGCCAGCCTCTCTCCAGGCCAGAGCTCGGCCATGAGATCCATGCTGGAATCACCAGAAGCAGCGACCCCTCGGCAAGGGAGGCGTGTCCAGCCTTGCTGAGGTCTCGAGGCGGCCGTGGAGAGAGGCCGACAGCAGCTGTGGTTTGTGCAGTGCAGTGGTTTGCTGTGGGTGTTAGGAACGCTTCAGCACCCAGCTGCAGGAGAGCACCCCAGCTGGGCCCAAGCCTCTGGTGGAGGTTCCCAGGGGACCTGCGGGTGGATGAGTGGGACAGATCCAGGGGCAGCCAGACCACAGGCTTCCTGTCCTGGGCAGGCCTCGGTCTGGGTCCTGGAGTCCGAGTGGGGTAGGGACAGGCAGGGTGGACCGGGAAACCACCTCCACTGACCCAGAGAGTCTGTTTGGGCAGAACTCAGCGCGCGGGGCAGAGCAGCAG